>VZZY01013744.1:0-21638 GCA_013400335.1 Eurystomus gularis
CTAAACGGACCCAGAACAAGTGTCTAATATTGCAACTGTTGAAAAAAGCTCATACTAACTTTTAAAATTTTACAGTATGCTTTAACAGTCAAGAAAAATAGCTAGACTAGCCTTGTCATCAGTGCAAAAGCTAACTTACAGAACAAAGGAATTTGATCTAAATTTTCTTGGTTTAATGAAACAACTACTTTCAGAATAGAAGATTACAATAAAACAATTTCCCCCCTTAGTAAGGGTACCAGAAATATTTTTTTGCAATTAAGAATAAAACAAACCGCATAGTCAAGCTACCTAGATCTTTTGTTAGTTGATGACAATTTATTAAGTTACTGAAATGCATACTGCTATTCAGGTTCTACATGTAATGTAGGCTTAGAATTGCAGTTTGATTTTCAGTATTAAAAAAATAATTATAACTGCTACATGGCAAACTGGTCCTACTGCTGAGCAAGGCCAAGACAGATGGATTCCAGAGCAGGGCTCACCAAGGAGATAAAATTATTACAAAGTTGCCAGCATACACTTGCCTCAAAATCACTGCTCAAGTCCGGAATGCTAATACTTACTTTTAATGCTCCATACTTACTTAAAAAAAATGCTCAAATAAGTAAGTGATTGAGGCAAAAAAATCTGAAGTGTACTTACCTGCTGCTGTAAGCGAATCTTGTCTTCTTCCAGCTGTTTGATTTTTGATCTTTCTAGCTCAAGCTGGTGTGCACATTCTTCTCTGGCTCGCCGCACAGAATCCTGAAGCTCCTGCAGATTTCGTTCGTGCTCTGCTTGCAACTCCTTCTTTACTCTTTGAATCTTAAAAGGGAGACATATTTATATTAATCCATAGGTTCAAGAGCTTTATTTTAAGAGCCTTTCTTACAACTGTTGCTACTACTTCTGACAGAGAAAATCTGTTATCCAGTTTAGAAATTAAACAATAGAAATGACATTGTTATCTACATGTTTGCTATATACTGTTTTATTGGCTTTCAGTTTAACTAATGACCTGCAAATTACTGTATTTAGGCTACAAGTACACTCTTGCTTGATTACAGTAAAAACACAGCTATCTGTATCTCTATTGTACTTTCCACAGGGGATGGCTAAAGGCAAATTTTACAACCACCTTTCTACTACAAACTAAAATGCTAAATACACCCCTTCACTACAGCCAAAATACCTATAAGTCAGTAAGCCTACACCCTTCAAACTGAGCATATTGATAGAATTTCTCATTGAGCTAAACAGGAAAAGAGTCCTTGACATGTTTGAACTTTCTAGAAAGATATTACCAGCCCAGAGAACTGCAAGCTGAATAGAAACCTCTCCAAATGGCACATTTCTCAAACTCTAATTGCTACGTGAAGCCTACATCATTTTGTCTAGATGCTTTTGGAATTCACTGATTTTTATTATCTCTAAACCCTTAGGTCAGAATCTCACTAAATATACAGCAAGTTTTGAGATAAACACCTATGAGAGTCAAATTAAATACTTTCACTCAGACTGAAATGCACCCAACCAAACCTCAACACTGGAGATTATGCATAGAAGTTAAAGGTAAAGTCAGTCAACATTTACAGCACAAGCTGCATCTTGAGGGCTACAGACAGACTGAGTACAGAACAGGACATGGGCTCAACTACTCAGTCCTTGTGCTGGGAGCTTTAACTTTGTTCACAAGCACAGGAGGCATTGACATGATACAAAATTTAATCTGAGCTACAGGAGGAAAGAGAATTTGTTGGACTGCTAAGTCACAACAGCAGTTTACCTATATATTCATGAGTTTGCTCTGAAGTACAAGAATAGGCAGCTTATTTTCTTTCTTTCTCTTGTCATATGACTATCTTCCCTGAGCACTTGCCCCCCATTTCCTGATCTTGGGGGTGTTCTGTGAGATCTAGAAACAGTGGTAGCTACTGGTTTCTCTTGCATCTTCTTTGGGCCTGTCACTATAAAAAAAGCCAAAAAAAAATAAAAACCCAATGAAACAGGAACTCTACCAAACTGTTGCATAACAAAACCTGGACAGTTGCAGTCTCTCTCAGCTCCCTTTGTCACCGTCTCCTCTTCCAATGGTTAATCTAGCAATTACTGTTTGAACTAATGCACTCTTGTACACATGTACAATGTTCACCTGACAGTACTGAACTTGAGATATGCTAATGTTATATAAATGTCTCCACTGACACTCTAATTCTATGAATAGAAAATGTACAGTTCTGTAATGCTAGCAACCCAATTCAGAGTTAACTGAATTTCCGTATCAGTAAAAAAGTGTAGTTGTAACAAAACTTGGCTTAAATTATTAGTGCTCCTCTATGTATCAGTATGAATGCAGCTATTTCAGTTCTTATATAAAGGTCACAATTGTCTCAATATGATAGCAAATGTCACAAACAGCTCGTGCAATTGCATTGCTAAAAAAAAAAAAATCACAAAACACTTTTTACCTCTGATTCAGCACTAAAAAGCTGTCGTTCTCTCTTATCTAGATCTCTTAGGGTTTTCTGAAGCTGTTCTTCCAACACAGTATATTCTGCTACCTAAAAGAACAAAAAAGTGCAATGAAAAAATGTTTCAGATAGACGAAAAACTTACTCTTGCTATGGTATGAAATATTAACAACTTTAGTTTGGAAATATGCATATAAAACAAATCTCCAGCTCTTAATGAAGAAAACATGATGGAGAGCCTTTCTTTCCAATACAATAAAGGCTAACAGGTTATTGGGCACTCCTGGGCTGTAGAAGTGCTTTGTGACCATGCAAGTAGAAGGTAATTGAAGTTAAAAAGCTTGCAGAGAAAGCAAGCTAGCTTAAAGGATTTCTAACAATTATTCTGTAATTAAGGACTACCTTTACTTTTTTGTACTGTTGTAGACTAGATAGATGCATACCCGTAAGGACTAATCACAAACCTTTTGTTCTATGTTATAGGTACGAAATATCTTGTTAAATCTTATAATTATTTATAATGAGACTTCCAGCAAGTGTAAGAATAAGTTTCTTTACCTTTTTCTTCACTAATGCTTCTCTTTCTCTATCTCTTTTCTTCCATTCTTCTGCAAGTGCTTGCATATGGGCCATTTCCTTCTCTTTAAGCTTTTAAAAGGAAAAAAATGGAACAAAAACCCCAAGCCAGAAAACCAAATCAAAATTGTTCGTACTGCAACCTTAAAGGAGAGTACTAGCAGAACCAAGTCCTGAAGCAAAAGAATTTAAAACTAAGTTTTGTACATTGACTTATATAACTCAAGGTACCATTCTGGTAGCGAAAGATATTTGTTACCCTTAAGCATAAAACACAACGTAAGCCCAAGTTTGAGAAAACCTCTAACAAATAGACATTAATTCTCCAGTATCTTTTAAAAAGAAGTATGCGACTCTAAAACACCTAGAATGACTTCAAGAGTGGAAACACAGCAAGGGGGTTTGAGAATAAAGAAATGCAGCATTAATATTTAACAACAATAATTTGAATCTTGAGTATCAAGATTTCATAAAAAGTAAGGGGAAATTGTGAAGGAAGTATTCTGTATTTCACTACCTAGCACTTACTCGAGTCACTTAAAGAATTAACCTTCCTTAAGAGTACGGAAAACATTTCTGTGCATCTGAACTTCCAATACTCTGTGTGAGCAAAATCCAGTTCTTATTAAAAAACAACGGCAAAGTTTAAGAAAAATGCAGTCAATATTCCTCTCACCAGTTCTGTTTAAGCTTATCTGGCAGTCATGCAGTTTAAGAAATGAATAGAAAGAATAAAAACCTGATTTTCAAAAATGTCCTCTTGCATTTCCTTCCACATTTCTAACTCAAGTGCTGCTTTGTATTCAAGAGTTTCTCGAGGCTGTGGATGGTCTTCTGGGGCACAAGGTAGCTGAGTGTGAGGGACCTGCCGTAGTTGACCAGCGCCTACACACTGATATAATAACAGTGGATTTTTAACCAGAAACCCTACTTTCCAAAGAAGTGTGCAAGGAAAAGGGTTAGGATTTATGTAAAATTTACTTGGGAAGAATCTGACACCAGAACTTCTTGCATTTTCACAAGCCCGTAGTCTTCTAAAGTGACAGCATACGAAAGCTCTGCTATTCTGTTGCCTGACCTATAAATCACATTAAAATGTTATTTTAATGAAAACTATCTTAAAAGTACAGAAAGTGAATTGTAAGACAACAAAAAACCCAGCAAAGCTGAAGTGCTAAAAGGTTCCAAGTAAGCTCAGAGACTTTAAACAGTTGCTTATATGAGAGCCCAAATACACTCTCTCATATGCTTATGGGAGTCATGCTTTAAGTTATGGACGTATTTATATATATCTACAGAAAGCTTTCTGACTTTAACAGATAACTTGTCATTGAGGACCTATTTCACTAACAGCTTACTACCATCAGTGCTTCCATATAACAAGAGAATGGTCCAAAATTCTAACTGTAGTCTTAAATGTTTCTAACAAATATACCTGTTGAATGCAGCTATTGCTGCAGACTTAATTCTAAGACACTCAATGAATTTCATGAGCCTTGCTTTTTAAAATATTAACAGAAGCTTTCTAGTTATCCACAGTATAATAAGTCACTTAACATATCATGTGTGGTGATCCATTTTTGAATTACGAAAAAAACACATTTCCAGGCACTTCAGCACAGAGAACTGCCAACTTTAAATCCACTTATGGGTTCAACATCTGCCTGCTCTTTGTCAGTGGAAAAATGTCTTGACAACAGATAATTTTGATAAACTAATTTGAAATTACTGCAGTTTCTGCTTAAGTAGTACAGTTTGTCTCTGGCTGTCCCATCTCTAATCATAGACAAAACGTAGTAAACAAAGGTAGTTTTCTTCACAGAAAAGTATTAAGAGAAGGAATATGCACAAATCATGTAACAAAGTTATCACAAGTCTAACATGAAAATACGCTGCTATGTGGACCTGTACTTGGTCAGAAACCAAACTATAATTTCATTTCAAAGTATTCAATGATGCAAAGGCACAACCACTTGAAGTCTGAAAGCTGCAGAATTAGGTAGCAAGCAATTTGCAACAAAAGGCTGCAGGAACTAACCACAGCTGTAGTATTCAGGCAAATTCTCTTCCAGCAAATATAAGGAAACAAACAAACAAACATTTGTACTTCACGTAAGTTAATATAAAATTACCGCATTAAATTCTTACAACTTTCTATCAGTCACTGATTAAAAAAACCCACAAGATTCAAGGTAGTGGACCTCAGCAATCTGAGTAACTATGTCAGTTTAACATATCAGTGTAAAAAGAACATTCTACCTACAACAGCAAAGCTAGAAAGGCATCAGCACAGCAAAATGCAGAGACAGGACTACATTTTGAGCATGCCATCTAGTGGCTCAATTTTGTGCAAAACCAGGTTCCATTTTAACCAACTTTATCAGTGAGAGTGTGAACCTTTATGTACAGTGAGGTCATAAAGGAACTCTCCACAGAATCAGGTCATGCTGGCTTTCACACAAAAGTTTAAACAACATCAGAGATCAATTTTTTCTCAATTTCGGAAAGTGGGGGGATATCAGTCTTTAGGTCAGTAACATGAGGTTTCCTGTGTCAAATATAGCAAGTTTTAATAATATATAGGATTAGAGGTTTAAAACAAACCTCAGTCTTAACAGCAACTATATTTATTTCTAAAGGCATAATCAAGTTCCATTTTACATAAAAAAAATAAAACGGTCTAGACACCGATTGCTGTCACAGCTCCTATCTTCAACAAGGACACAGGACAGAAGTAACTATAAATTAAGTTTTGTGATATACATTGAAAAGTCACCCCTCTATGTAAATGAGCATTTATCATCAGACAGAATATTAACTAATAACACTGCTCCTTCTGATGTACAGAAGCTCAAACCCCTCCTACTATGACTGGGAATAATCCTGAAACAGGAAACCTCTCCACTCTGTGGATTTGCCTGTCCTCCTAACTCTCATTGCAGTCAGTTGCATGTATGGACAAAGTCTTAACTACATTCTGGAGTATCAGTAGCTTTGTAATTGTTAAGTAACTTAATCAGGAAAGTGCTTCAATAGTATTTTTTTTCCAATTATTTATTTATTTAATCTGTGAAACTTGCCCAAGATCATGATTAGACAAAGGTTTATTACGAGTCTGGTGGTAGCGCTGGGTTGCACAATATGCCTGTGGCAATCTCTTGGATGCCTATTGCCACCCCCATATTGCAATACTCTGCAGCCCATTGACCTATTCAAAAAGGTAAACAGGAAGAGCTTGTCTTTTTCAGGGAAATAGTAAACAAAAAATTCTTCAAAACTCCCTACAGAGTAAATAACTTTTAAAAACACCTTTACCCTTGTGCTGCCGTGACACTGACAGTTTCATTAAAAGTCTGGCGCCAGCATTGTTCACCATTACCACCCAAGAACTGGGTTTTTTCTGAAGCCAAAACATTTGAAAGCTGAAGTCTCGCTACCCCAAGAAGTAAGTCTTTAGCTGTTTTATCCTTGTGCCACAATTCAACCAGCAGAGGTAATCTGAAACAAAGAAGTTATTTTAGTGTCAGGCATCAACAGAAAAGAGGAAGCATTTCTATTCATTTAGGTAAAGGTCCTCATGCTCTAAATGTAACTTTCCAAATCAGTGATGATAACAATTGCCAAAAAATAAGATGGGTTTACTGCCTCTCACTCATACGAATGAGATTGACTTTGTATCTTCTTCATCACTCATTCACTTTGGTCAGGTTATCACTCCTTCCTCCAACTATTAGAAAGAACAATGCTTCAGTGAAAGTGATTGAATAAATAATCTTAACAGACCTACAGTATCTTAATTTCTAAATAACTATAAATAAATTTTAGTCATTGCCACTCATACAATACATTCCCTCCACCTCTTCTTTCAAAATACCACTGTTTTGAGGATTCTCTATTCAATATCTTAATCAGTTATCAAAAGCTGGTGGGACTACNNNNACTACTGGGAAAATTGTTTCACAGGCCTCAACACTGTACTCAGCTTCCCAGGTACTTGCTGTATTTTTGAAGATAGCATATAGTCATCACATAGTAAAAAGAAAAAGTAAAAACTTTACCAATTTCATTTGAATTAACGCTTGCTTAAAACTATGCTATCAACCTTTATTTTAACAAATCGCAGCAACAGCATTTGTTTCTGTAATCAATCATCCCTGCAAGTACTCAAAAGCAAAGCAATAATTTTAGAGTCCCCAACCTTAAAGGTAAGTAACAAAGAAACTAGAAGAGCAATTAATTAAATATTCACTGGCACTTAAATTCTCCTCCAAATTCTCAAACTGATGATCTTAAGTGAAAAATTTGAACTTGCAATTGTATTTACAACAAAATAGAAAAAGTGTAATTAAGATGAAAAGAATGCAAGTTACCACCTGAAGAAAGTATCTTGAAGCCGATGAGGTATAGTTGCAAAGTCAAACGCACAGTAGGACTGTGGAAGAAAGACTTCCATGTTCTTTCTGACTTCTACAGGTGGGCTTGTCATAATAGGTGCTGCACTGCCAAAAAATGGATACGAGTACCTAATACAAACAACAACAAAAATAATCAAATAACATATTAATAAATAGACACTTTTTTCTTATACCCTCAGCAACAAGAAAACCAATTTAGGCATATTTTACTGAAGCACGACTTGTACTAAAGTTAGCAAAATTTGCACAAATACATTAACAACAGAATTTAGTTCTCAAATATTCATATTTTCACTTCAGCATTGATGCAGCTTCATTTATATTTGCTGGTTTTTTACAAAAGATATAACCTGTATGTTCACAACCATATCAATTAATATTCTATTAAAATTCTGCAATTATTTCATAAAGTGAGCAGAGAAATAGGACAAAACAATACTGTATTCAAAAGTAGATTGATGCTTGAAAAGATTAATAACTATATTTACAGCTAGGACTGGTCTAACAGGTAGTAACTGATAACTAAGTATACATATATGCAGGGTCAGAACCATTTGATAAATCTCACTTATATGTAAAAAGTTTAGTTTATTTCCCACAGTTAAATTCAGTAAAAGGAAAGCCAAATCATTTTACCAACATCACTTAAAAGTGTGGCCTGAAACTACCCTACTAGCACAATTCTGTGTCTGATAAACTACAAAGGGGAGATCAAGAATGTCTCGAACTTCACTTTGCTCAAATTGATGATGCCAGCTGTCAGTTAAGTTACTAATAAATGCTGAATCCAATGCTGCCACTTACAAAATTGCATACTTTAAATGTTTGTGCAGAACTGTTTAAAGAGCTTGTTTAGACCTGAATGAAATAACTCTCACAACATGCAGGGTAAAAAACTGCATTTTCACTGTAACTTTCCTTAATATTTGGGTGTTTGGATGCTTCTCCTCTTCAGTTTCTTACCATATTCACCACTGACTGTAAAAATTCAAGTGAATATACAGCAAGACCTATTTGTCGTCACTGTTCTGAAATGAATTAATTTTTGGAATGTTATGTGAAAAAGCTTTTAGGTGACAAAATTCCATCTACTGTACATTGTTTTCCCATATACTGCTTAATAATATAGCCTATATGGAAAACCATTAGTGATCTAACCAATATTAGTTGTGTTTTAAAATATTCTACCCCTCCACCCTAAACCCACCTTTTCACCCTCGTTCAAACAAAGCTTAATCTCCAAGAAACATTAACACAACAAGAATTCCTGGTGAACAGATAAAACTGGATTGAATCAAACTTCAACATAACAACAAATTCAATGTAAACACAGATGCAGCTTCACAGTCACAAATACTTGACCTTCACAAAAAGAATCACCATTTAAAGATATGGCTTCATCATGTGCACTGAAAGCGCTGTAATGGAAGGGCAAACTAAAAACTGCTACGAACCACTAAATTTACATATACCGTCAATAACATTCCATGAGTAGGAATTTTTTTTTTAAAAATGAAATCATCCCTATGTCTATGAACTCGATACTAAATTAAGAAAACTCTAAACCAAAACAATTTGATAAAAGAAAACTTGCAATGTTAAAAACCCAACCAAACCCCAACCTGCATATAGACACTGGTTTCAATAACCATAATGCTTAATTGGTCCTTTGCCTTTTTAGTTCTTATTTCTCCAACTTGGCATTCAACTCCCAGCTAACACGTGCTTATTCTCCAGAAGTGCTCCCATACTTTTCTTTTATGTTGACATCAGTAACAACCTAATCTCTAAGCAAGTGTTCCAAACTAGTACTGGTAGTATTCTACTTTTGTCTTTTTTTTTTCCTTCAGGCACAAAACTCATGTATGAAAAAAGCTTGTCTTTTTTGGAGCTCCACAAAATTAATGAAACAAAATATGCTACTTCTCCCTACCAAGTTTTGCTTTCTTGTATGCTAAGTATCAAAAAACTCAATATTGCCTCTCAGAATGATAATACATTTACTACACTGGTTCTTCACCAAAGACTAGAATGTGCTTGCTTTAGATTCACTGTCACATATACACCAGGTGATCTGTCTCTTCTAAAACATTACAAGAACTTCTCGGTGGACACACAGAAAGTGACAGAAATCATTCCTTGAGTCACCTGGAAGGCAGCCAGAAAGTAAGAAGACAAGTGATCCTCGTTTTCTTCTAAGGACTGATGATGCCTGAGCTCAGATATTCAAGTGAGATTTAATACAAATTATAGCACTGGTGAAGTGTTACATACTATCATTAATGCTGTAATGCTCAGAAGTTTAGTGATAAGTCAGATGAACATTCCAAAGCATTTTGCTCCTGAAAATCAGCTATGTAAAGGTAAAAGGCATCTGGCAGCACACTGACAGCAATCATTGAGATTATGGAGGCTCTGTATTGAAAAGGATACTGTTAATACCAAGACCAAGATCAACAAAAATAAACTGTACCTTAAAATGCAATTTATTGGAAAGCCAACTTCCAGACCACGTACACTTCGTAAGTCTATTGAAAAGCAAAAGTGGTGAGAGGCTGCCGGAATGACAATTTTCTGCGCTGACACAGGCTCAGAAGAACTGGATGAAGCCACAGGATTGGGTTGAGATGCAGCTTCTGGTCCATTATCAGCTGAAAACACAGAAGAGCATTTGTGTGCATTTTTAATAATTTGTTCCATTCAAAATAACAAAATATATTACAGATAGGTCCCACAATTCAAATACAAGTACAGATAGGTTGCTTCCCCAAGACATTTCAACTCCTTGCAATATAAGCTGTTACAGAGTCGTTATTTTCATAGTAAATTACTGCTTCCGAAGAAAAAACACAAACAATCCAATATACTTCAGGATTTGGTAGTATCTTTCCTTTTTTAATTAATCTTCAAAGCTATGTGAGTTTATCTCACTGAAGAAAAGTTTAGACTAAACTCCAAGATACCAAGTTCTTCGCAAGGATTCTACGGACTTAAGTTTCAATGGTTTATATAATTGCTCCTAGCCAACTTGAGGGCATGTAGAAGTGGGCTTATGTCCTATTGCATCCAGGCTTCTCAAGTCCTTGCACTTGGACCCAATATTGTCTTCGAAGAGTAGAAGGTGAAACTACAAGTTTTACAGACAGGGGCTCCAAAAGATAACCTCCAAAGATCTTTAAGATAGTAAAGCAGAGAAAGAGGCAATGAAACTTTTGGAGAACTCAACTGCATTTTGAAAGTGCTAGTTGTTCCGATCCTCTTTCTTCATAAATTAAAAATGACAAAAATGGAAGCATTTTAGGTAAAGGAATACATAATTGCTAGCATTAACTTTATTTTTTCCTGCTTCAGTGTTTTATTAGCATTAACAATAACAATACAAAAAATAAAAATTCAGTAACGCTTCAACATCAGCTAGTTTACGCAACATAGGAATGAAGTAATTTTCAGTGATTCAAGTGAAATGTCACTAGATCGTTTGGTGCAGTGAAATGGCTGAACAGAAGTTTAAGGCTGTCACAGACGAGAACAAAAACTGCATACAGGCTATTGTTGTAATTTAAGTTGCTACTATATACAAATTTCATCCAATGTACTATATGAGAAATTCTGCCTTACTGGAATTTTGAAGATCTGACAATAAAGGTGACTTCGCCCTGGTCTGAGATTTGAGAACTTGAAGCTCTTCCATATACTGTTTGTTAACCTCTTGGCAAGACTCAGTCACCAGCCCTGAAAGATAAACATGAAAGGACATGTTTTACATTTTAACAAAACAGTGTTATAAAATTATTACTATTAATAAAAAAGCACAATCCTGGATTTCTTAACCACAGATTCCAACTTGCTGCTGAGTTCACAGTACTTTTTCTTGATACATGCCATATAAAGGACTTAATCCTTGCTTAGGTAAAATCAGTTAGGATTAGAAGAAAATTTGTCTGAATTAGCAGACAAATCCTGGAAGCACATTTTAGGACAGATTTTCCTCTATGGAACTGTGTGTCTTTAGGACCAATCTCAAAAGAGCAGCAATACAAATATTATTAGAAAAATAATTTGCCTTTATTAATAATGACCTCTTACGAAGATGCATGGTCAGTAATGTTTAACAAACTAACATACTTTTTTCTGAGCTTTAGTCTATCATAGTATTTCTTCTTCTCCTATCTCTACTCCTCTTCAACTTCTCCTCAACTCTCAAATCAAAAACAAACCACTTTTTTCTGAGCTTTAGTCTATCATAGTATTTCTTCTTCTCCTATCTCTACTCCTCTTCAACTTCTCCTCAACTCTCAAATCAAAAACAAACCACTTTTTTCTGAGCTTTAGTCTATCATAGTATTTCTTCTTCTCCTATCTCTACTCCTCTTCAACTTCTCCTCAACTCTCAAATCAAAAACAAACCAAGGGAAGTCTTAGAAGGCTATATGGGCTACCAAGTCCCTAAAACAGGATACCGTAAAGAAACAAGTAACAAACCCTGGTGCTTGGTTGTCCAGGAATCTGTACTGTACGAGCATTTGTTTTCACCATTTATTATCCATGTAGTAAACTCCTTAGAAATCTTAAAAATCCCCCTGCTTTTCTATTTAAGAAACGTGAATGTTGGACTATTTCATCTCCTAATTGAGCAAGTCAGTTTCTTCACAGGTATTGTACTAAACCTTCCCATTCTCAAATTCAGGGTATTTCAAACACTTCTGGTATTATTTCTTAAGATTATGACCTTCCACATCACTTATCCACACACCACCAAATCCCCAGTCTGGCTCTTCCATAATTTCAATAACCACCCAGGGGGGCTGTGGATGCTCCATCCCTGGAGGTGTTCAAGGCCAGGTTGGATGGGGCTTTGAGCAACCTGGTCTTGTGGGAGGTGTCCCTGCCGTGGCAGGGGCGTTGGAACCAGATGATCTTTGAGGTCCTTTCCAACTCAAACCATTCTATGATTCTATAAAGCAGTAGTACATGATCCAATACCACACTTAACAACTAGGGAAAAAAATATATAGCACATACCCTTTTTCTTTAGTTTTGTGCCTTTTTCAAACTTAAAGCTTTCTGCTTTACTTTCTGTTGCTTCATCTTCTGTTGAAGAATGGTCAGCTTGAGATGGGACATTCTGGGATCTCTGCTGTAGGCCCTCTGTTTTTCCACTAATAGGTGAAAGAACTTTCTTCTGTGGCTGTTCAGGTTTGGTTGAAACATTCAAAGGAATCAAGGACTGAATGAAGTAATATTGTTTTCTTATTGATCATGGCTTGCACTGAAAAATTCCGTCTACAACATTTTTATAGTTTTAGATTATTTTTCTGACATAGATGAAGCATATGAAGCAGTTTAATAATTCAGGTATTCTTATACATACTTAGCTGTCAAATACGACTCAGAAATATTGAATTTTTTTTTAACATGAAACACTGCAACTGCGAGTGTCTAAACCAACAAGAAATGGTAAGCTATACCTGGGTACTCAAGCCCTCTCTTTGCAGAGTTACAGATACCCCAACAGTAGGAGCCATATCCAAAGGCAACTGCGGCAGCTTCTGTTTAGCTCTGTTAGGTGGAACAAGGACAAATGCTCCTTCTATTGCCACCGGATGTTGATCTGTCTCCACATTTCCTTTCTTCAGTAGTCCAGACAGGGGTATTTCAGTGCTACCAAGAGACTGGTCCCCACAGCAAAGATGGATCTGTATACATACAGGGGTGTTAGATGTTAGAAAGTAACTGGGATGTGCATTTCTACTTGAACTGTCTGTTCACCCTCTACTGAAGTTAGCACGTATACAAGAAGTTAAAATGATCATCCCTAGTCTAGGCCCTGTATGCTGAGAAGAAGTGTTTTGAGCAGTATAAGAATGGATGTGAAATATCAGTATGGAGCAGGTAGGATTTGCCCAGTGCTAGCACAGTAGCAGCTCACTGCACTTCCCTTCTGAGAGCCTGTCACATAATCCCTTCTGGAGGACAAATTCAGAAGTCTGTGACTTCTAAAAAAAGCACAGATTCTTGCCCTTAAGGCATAGGCATATAAAATGCATGACTGCAAGGTGAAGAAAAAAAATTATTTGAAAGCTCAGCCTTTGCACATAAATTTAGACACAACTTAAACAGCAAGGATTTTTGGAATTAAATAATGGAGTTCTTAATTCCTGGTAAGAACCATTATTCCTCTTTCAAAGCTTTGACTCAACTCTTTCCTCCTTGCACAGCTTTTTTCACGCCTAAGTAAAAGATAGATCTTAAAAGCAACACATGCTAAGGTAATTTATTTTCCTCGTTGAATGTTACTCTTTGGAACTCTCTGCTCTTTCACAAATAAGAGTGACTTTGGTTCTATTCTGGCAGACCAGAAAACTCCATTCTGTTCCTTAACATCTATTACATTCAACGAAGACTTAAACCCTGAGAGGTGTCACATGCCAATATACACACCTAGGTGCATACACATATATACAAATACAATCATACACAATATATATACACACACACTCACCATAGACTGGCAGCTAGCACCTTTTATGACTAAATTCATTTTAGGAAAAAAATATATTAAAAGGATCACAATACAGTGCTCTGATCCTACATCCTAAATTTTAAGAAGCAGAGTGAGAAATCAGAGAAAGAAAACTGTAAATCAAGATGTGGATCTTACCTCACAATAAATCTTGTTCAAAAAGTCATTGTTTAACATGATGAAAATACACGTAATCCTCTGCATGGATATATATTATACATACCTTAGACTAACACTAAATTCCAAACACATCAGTAGATATATTCCCCCAAAAACTGTCATCAGAAAAATTAAGTATTTTCTCAAGTTGAGACAAAAATATCCCCTGAAACAATATAAGATTTAAATGGAAACATCCTTCAACTACCCTGCATATCAAAACTAGCATGGTATGTACAAGTTCAAAGAAAAATAACTTAAAAAGGGTCCAGATCCAAGATGTTGTTTAAATAACACTGTCTTATTTACCAGATTATGTTATTAGAAACCCTATGCTACCCTCAACCAAATAGTCTCTGGTTTCATAATAAGTTACGTGTAGCCAGATACAGACTGCCATAAACACTTGCAATACTACCCAATATTTAGAATCACAGAGGTTGGAAAAGACCCTTGAGATCATTCTGTCCAACCATAAACCTTACACTGCCAACTCCACCACTAAACCATGTCCCCCATTTAAAGGCATAGCTAAAGGTAAGCACTATCCTGAAACAGCCCAAATACGGTATTTAAATATATGTGTATTTAAAAATAGTATCTGGCTAAGGAGTGGGGAAAATAGCCAGACCTCCCTCCCTTATTATTCACAAAGAGTGCTGAGGACAGTGATTTTAGAACTTAGGCAAGAGTGACCTGAGCAGCTGGTGTGGGTGAGGTTATCATAGGCAGCATGAAGCAGGACTGTGGGTTGCAGGTGGTGTGGTTGAAAAGCAGGTCCCAGCGCTCAGAGCTCTTGTATATGCCACACTAACTCTTTGGGAATATAATGTTTCAGCAATACCTTTTACCATTATGCGCAGACCAGCTCACTATAGCAACTGCACTCCATCTGAGCTGGGAATTCACTCCTAGGGTTTCCCCTCATATTAGCAAAAGAATCAACTTATATTTGAGCCAAAATACCATAATATAATCTAGTTTTGGAAAGATAAATGCTTTCCAGTTTCAGCCTGAGCCATATTCTGCTTCTTATGTTTTCAGTATTTATTTTCATTCACATTTGAGTACAAACAGCTTACCTGCAATTTTGACTGTGCACAGAGGTAAACTTGAAGGACATCAGCTGTACTACGTATTCTAACTGAAGCTCTCTCTGGCTCAAAGTCGGGATTAATTAAATCAGTGAAAGGTTCATTGGTGACATCATTTCCCAGTAATGAGTAGTAGAAAAAAAACTCAGGTTGTCGTTCAGGAAGCTTCGTAGTACTAGGAACTAACTAAAAAGATGCAGATGAGAAGAATGTATCTCTTTCATTAATGTACAGTTACAGTAATCCTTAAGCATTAGCTTGGAAATTAAAAGAGCTTAAAAGTAATCTCAAACTACTGAGGAGCTGACCTAAATCCTAGCTTGCACTACACATAAAAACCCCCTAACATTAATATACAAACTGGATTTAGAAAAAATAAGTCTTACTTTACAAGTGTACCAGTAACCTGCAAAATGACCTATTCTGAATTATCTTTATCAGCACCAAGGGCTGTAACTGATATCTATATTCAATGATGTAAAGCACTGCACAAATACTCAGAAATTAGCAGTGTCTCCACAAAATATTTATAGTGTAAATAAACAATTCAGATTAGATACTGAGTTATATAATAATTTATGTCATTCAGTAAAAGACTGGAACAGCCAGAAACACCTACATCATCCTGTAGTCACTGCAACTGTGAGTTCAGTGCTTAAAATGGCACAACCTACTCTACAGTGATCACAGTAAATTTACTTCACTAGGCTCTATAATTCTGACATGAAAAAGTATTTTCTTTGAAAAAAGGGGTAACAGGAGTGAGGAGAAGTTTATCATACACTATGAGTTATAGATCAGTTAAAAAAATCACACTGGGTTTGAGTCATGGCTTTCACAGTAACCTGTCATACCTACATTTTTAAATTAGGTAATGTGTATCAGCAGAAACAGCACCTGAGGTCTAAAGCTGAAACAATCACATGAGCAAGGCACTATATCCAAGCTAGTGAGTTCTTCCCTTAGACAACATATGAACTCTTGTGTTTCGTGCATCTTCTGGATCTAAAAGGTATTTCATTTGAACTTCAGCACATGGGCACTGCATTGACTATTTGTAATATAAATGTATGGATTTCATAGAAGTGCATAATTTAAAGTAAATGCAATTCTAGTGCTCCAAAAGAATTCTGATCTTTCATCTGTAATTTGCCATCTAAGCACTGCATAATTTTAAAGTTCAAATTAATGTATATTAATTCAATAAGGGACAAGGCTATTTACTGCAAGAAACTTAACAAGATAAAAAAATTCCTAACTAGAAAAGGCATGTGAGGATGCAAACACAAATGTGGGATAGTACTTCTTAATCTACATGCAGCAAGTAAACAAACCTGTTCCAACTGTGTGGCAAATGCAATGGTTACAGACAAGATGAAGTAGTCTCTGCAATACTCTGCTGGTCCAATTTGATGATATCCCTCGTCTTCATTCAAGACTGGCACAATACTTTTAGGGTCTAGTCCAGAAAGAGGGGCAGATGCTAAGAGCGAAGAAAAAAAATTAAGTAACTTGTGACCTTATTAATTGCTGCAGGAATCTTTTATATAATTGTAATTCTACCTTTAATTGTTGTACATGGGGAAAGAAAATTTACAAATAGAGATTTTGATGCTTGGCGCTAAAGCATTTCAACACAAATAAGTCCCTAAATATACACAGAAACAGCTACAAAAAAGTTTTGAAAATAATTACTATTCAGTGGGCACATGTTATTTTGAACACTATGCTAGACAGAATGTTAGTACATGTTTTTATTTAATCTTACAGTGAGTAGTATTACAGTGACTGGAACTTTATTTCATTATGTTAAAGCCTACCATGATGTTTCTTTATTTTACCCATTAAAGGAAATGCAAGACTGTAACTGCATATGATAACTTGTTCAACTGTTGAACGAGGTATGATGTCTGGTTTACTAGTTTCTACTGTATAGTGCCAGTATTCAATAGATTTCAAAGCATGTCAGGTTACACAGAATAGTAATAATCACACATCACTTTTCATTGTGAACCAAATGGCTCTGTTTCAAACACTGGAAACTAAATAAACCTAAATACAATATTGATTCATCTTGAGACGATAAAAGAAAGGAAAAAGCTGGCAAACTCATTTGTTGCAATTATTTCACAGAAAGCATGAAGTGGAAGACAGTACTGGGTGAAAGCAGAAGGGATTTCTTATTTTTTCTGCCAATGTCATGAGGGGTAGGAGAGCTTGCAGGCAGAATGATCACAAAGGAAATACAGATTAACAAATCATTTACAGTAGTTCCTTGCCTCCTTTACAAACTTTACAGTATGCAAAATTCCTCATGCTTTGTTGTGAGCCTGAAAAGATGGAGTGAGCAAAGTGATTACACTGGAACTTCAATACTGCCTTAACCACCCTGGCACTGGAAATCTGGGCCAGAGATGTTACAAAACACTTACTGCCACTGACCACTTCTGTTTTCACAAAGCCAGAACCACAGATCAGGATAAGCAGATGATTAATTTAGAATTAGGAAAAAGTTACCCTCAGAACAAGGACACAAAGTATTATCGTAAGGTAGGAGAAAAGCTAAGTTGTAACAGAGGCTCAGTTTTTAGGAATGAAGTAGATAGGCTTTTGGGTGGGAGATGAGGATTGAGGTTAATCTGTTTTTCTCTTGGGTTTATTATTTTTAATCAGGTTTAAGGGTTTTGATTTGGTTTCTTTTTTCAACTCCTAACTTGCATTAAAGAATCCAAGATAAAACACAATGACTGCAAGGCACAGCATTTAAAGACACCTACTAGCATTAAGATTGCATTCTAAAAGATTTTTGACACATTTCACTAAACTTTTGAGAGGAAAGTACAAGTAAATCCAGAGGTGGAATGAGTCCCAGCAGTTAAAAGTAGATGTAACTACAGAAACTATCAATAGAACATAACTTAAATACTTAATGTGTAAGATTCAGTGAAAATACTATCAGGAAAGAGAAGCAGCCTACCCCAAAAATGAAATACTCCATTACTTTATAATTCCAAGCCCAAACTACTGAGACTGCGTTCTGTGAAGAATCTCGTTTCTTATTTCTTTCCTTACAGAATTCTGTAAAGCCCTGAAATATGAGTACAGTGCCCATAGCAGTAAACTACAATTCCCCAATTCTGATTTTAAAGATCATTTGGTCTGCAACTCTGCCCACATGAAAGTCGCATAACTATCACCACTACCAAGTAAAGCATCCTGGTAAAGTTATCACAAGGTACATTAATCAGCTGTAAAGGATTTCCATTGGAAATTCTATGAAATTAAAATTCTCTTGAGATTTAAGCCAACACATTTGCAACAAGTGATATGTTCATCTGGCACTGCAGCATTTTCTACTTACCCTTCCCTTCTCTAGAGGGTGCCTCCTTTGTTTTGAAACCATCGACCAGTGCTTTTGAATCAGTCTCCAACACAATACCTACTTGTATTTCAGATTTAAATTTAGTGTACTTGTTGCTAAGCAGAGGATACCATTTTGGTGCCTACATAATTAAAAACAAAAATAAAACCCAAAAGCATTTTAAAAAGTAGTAAAATAATATAATGTTATAGAATAGACTCAGTCTAGCATTTCTACTGCATCTTCTACAGAAGTATACCTTGGTTTTTATTTCCCAAAACTTGGTCTAGTTTGAATACACCGTTACACTAGAAGATTCTATGGAGTGATTCTTGAAAGACTAGTAGAACATATTTTTTTCCACTGATTTATACAGTGGACAAGTTAGCAAGAAAAATATGCCATAAATCTTTAATTCGAACAAAAAAGTCTACAAGTTCTCAAACAAAAATGCACAGTAAGTTATATGGATCACAAATTGTCAGGAAGTGTGATGTTAAAGTAAGACACCAGGATCCTGTTATGAACTATATTGGAGTTGTGTTGATCAAGTACAACACAGAATTTTGAATAATTAAATTTGTTTACATTATGCCGTGCTATGGGGTTAGAACTTCCAACCACTATAACACATCTTCCACAGAGGCCCATTAAAAAAAACCACCTTAAGACTTGATTTGGTGATGGAGACTCAGCTAAATTGCTCAGCATCAATCACTTTGATAAATTTTTCCAGGCAATTGCCTGGAATTGCTTAAAAGTATTGCTTACAAGTGTTCCAATTTTCAAATTCAGAAGTGCAAGACTAGCACAAAAGTATTTCATTTGCCCATGGTCTTAGAGTCAAGATGTCTTTTCTCTAAAAAAAAAGACAATGTAAGAAGAGAGAAGTACAGGTCAACTACAAGTCACACTCTGAAACAAGACTCAAAAGTTTTGCCTGTGCCTTAATTCAAATTCTACTATCTGTAACAGTAGCACTATTAAAATATAAATTTTTAAACCTTTATGCCCCATAACATACCTGTTTCTTTTCCCGTGCTGCCCTTAAATCAAGGACAATATAGCCTATACTCTCTTTAGATGAAGATACAGAATCCAATGCAAAACACTGGAGTTTGATAGGTGTACGCTGTAACCTGAAAGAACAATTCAGTTGAAATCCAAAAATGTAACATTTATCTCTGCAATTAGTTCATAAATATAATTCACAAGTCTCAGTCATACCAATCATACAAAATTTCTTACATAACTGTTATTAGTAGGTCAGAAACTGAGTTAATATTGAATGTCTAAAAATTCATCATTAAATGAGAGAACAAACAAGTGGATTAATTTTTGTAAAGAGTGTACTGGACCCTCACAGAGCCTCAAGTGCTATTAAAAAGATGTTTGTGACAAATAAATTCGATCTTATCAATGTGTGAGAAATAAGCACTGCACCTTATTTAAAACTGGTATTTAATTTGTGAGATTATCTAAAACTAGGACTTACAAAAAAGATTTTTGTGCAAAGCACCTGAAAATACTTAGAGGCATAAATAAGGTATGTAGCAGAAGGTACACTTAGGTGTTTTTCTGTCATGAAACATCAAAGATAACATGGCCTTTAAGTACTTTGAAAATATGGAGGTAATATTATAATCTGTTAGTTAAATCCAAATGACAGTTACAGAAAGCTTATTCAATTTCTCAGCTCTTCCATTTTCAAAATTTTACTTGGGCTTATCAGGCTCAAAGCTAATTCTGTGTCACAGAATACAAAAGAAAGTTTGAATCCCATGCTTGAACCATAGCATTATTAATATGCTGTAAACCCCTGGGTTTTTTCAGTAGTATAAAAACGTACCATTCAGAATTTTAAAATATAACTCAATCTTGCCACCTACTCCTTTGTTTGATGTGGAAACATTTTGGTAGATCAGTGTATAGTTAAAAGTTTCTTAAAAAAAATTCAGATGACAGTAATATGAAAATTGTATTTCAGTTACTGTAAAGACAAGAAAATTAATTTTTATCTCTAAATTAGATTTAACTTTCTAAAGTTACCTGTGCTGATGAAGTGCTTTCCTATCAAGCTCCCAAGCCAATTCTGTAGCAAATTCTGGCTGATCAGTATGCTCTACAGGATCAGTAGCCAAGTGTTCATCATCAAACTTTGCTTCAACTATAAGCATGTGTTTGGGTCGTTTTGGAAAATAGCGCCCTGTAACAGAGTGTAATTGCCATACCATTACATAAAAATACATTTCCTGTATCATCTTCTCTGTGCTTACTGTAAAGCTATTTTCTTCATATTAAAAAAGTCTTCCCACTATGCAGAAATAATGAAGAACATAACATGAAACAGATTTGTGAAGTGCCCGGAAACAGCAAGACAACAAAGAAAGCAAGGAAAAGAACCAGGCAATTAGTATGATTTAATTTCAGAAATCCATAACTGGGAATAGATCAAGTGAACAGGTGAGAGGCAGAGATTGCATGTTTTGCCTCTCCTCCAGATTTTATCACTGTCCCACATAAAAGTAGCAAAAACCAATCTAACAAAAGCAGGAAAAGGTGTTTTAACACCTATTTGTCGATTAAAAAAGAAAAATATCTAATAGATTAGGAGAGTGACCAAAGTTGGACAGGATTCAGTATCATCCCGTATTGTGATTAATAATTCAGATCAGAGATGAAGTGAACACCTTTTAAACGAACACGTATCACAGCGCGGGGAGGTGCTACGTGCATGCCAGGGGACGGGACCTTCGTTTAAAGCTGCCTTGGCAAACCACATAAACGGGAGGCAAGATAGCAGNGAGAGCAGGATTTACTTCACAAACAGAAAGCATCCGGCCAAACAACCCAAACCAGAAAAACCCCTCAACCAAACACTTCCCCCCCCCCAATTACACCTCAGTAAGTACAATCTGTAGAAATACAAGATGACGAACGATTAGGTAGGTATTCCGGTCAACACTAAAAAGAAACCTTGCAGTAGACTGCCAATAGAGAATAGAAAGACTAGAACACTGCTAAAAAAAAAGAAAAAGAGGGGCAGCCACACGAAGC
>VZZY01013745.1:0-65060 GCA_013400335.1 Eurystomus gularis
AATTTAATGGCATTTTGTGTAAGCAAGATTCACTGATAACCAGAACAAATATTTTCTGATACTATTATACATGATTTTCTTCTTAGTTCTCATTTTCTCCTCACCACCTTTATACATTGCCTTATTTGAGTACAAGGGGAAACTCACTATGGACTTTAAAAAATATTCATAATATCATTGCTTTCTGGCATGAGAAGGATTTTATTTGTTAACAAGTTGTCAAAGGTAATTTGGGGATTGCTGAAAGAAGGAGAGATAAACTGTGTGAAACAGTTGAGAGTTTTAGCACTGGTGTGAAAACCTTTTGTTCCGTGAATCAGCATTGTGTGCAGGGGAAGTGTTGGTCTGGAAGATCATCTGGAAGAGCCAGAAAGGAAGCTATCCATATCTCATCAGTTACAGCATTGCCAGTAGGAGATTTTTGCCTCATCACATTTTTGAGGGAATCCAACAGACTTCCAGCTCTGTTCTGTTTCCTTCTATTGTACAATGTAGACAGTTCAAAGCTGCAAAAGGAAAGTGCTATGGGTATGAAATTTTGTAGTTTCATTCTACCAGTTAGATTTAAAAATGAGCATGTCTATCTCAGCATTCTGAAGCAGTTTTGAAACTTCCAGCAAGTTCCTGAAGCCATTCAATTGATGCAAGGCTCTAACTTTTTGGGGTGGGGTTTTGCTTTGTTGTTTTTAATTTTAAATTCAGCAAAACACATATTTGAGTTTTATAGTAGAAATGATAATGCTCTTTGAGCTTGAAGATCCCATTACTGTAACATTCCAAACGTTAAACAGGTTTGGCCGGGTAATTCAAAAGAGACAAGAGTGTCAGAGCTTATTTGGCAATATCCAGGGAGCTGGTGTCTTGGGAGCGGTGAAGTTTTGGTGGGAGGATTTGTCACTCTTGACTATGCTGAAAATGTAGTTATTGTAACCTGTCTTTTAGAATTATGCTCTACTCCTTGCCTCTGACAAAGCTATGGCAAAAGGAAGAAGTAAAATTAATATGGGCAGAGATAGGTATGACTTCTGATTTTGCATGGAGGTGCGGATTGAATTTTACCTGGGCTCAGTCCAGTTGTCAATACGTACAACCCTGCTTGCCTGTAAATGCGCTAGAAGAGGCTGTAGCCATCTACAGACTGGCCACAAATAGGGCTGCTGCTGTGTTCTGTCTCAAAATCTTATAGCAGGGTCATTTTATAGCCCAAAGTTGGTTTTTGGCTCTGATTTTCATTTGTTACTTTTTCTACTTTTTGAAGGTTTTCTTGATATTTAGTAGCTGCAGTGGCCAAGCACTTGCCTGCAGCATTACAAACAGAAATCTCATTAGGATCCTTGTAGTGGCAACATAACGCAATGCAACCTTGGGGACACTTCTCAGCAGTTCAGTAGCAGTTCTCAAAGCACATTAACTAATGCACCCCCACCCCTCTCAGCCCCCAAATAAACCCAGTCTCTGTTGTGAACCTCATTTTACAGATGGGGAAACTGAAAGGAGTTGCTCAGTGTTACTTGGGAGCACTGGTCACAGAGCTAGGAAGAGAAATTTTCCCATTTGGCTGGTATGTAGTGTTTGGAGTGCCTGTTACTGTTGCATTTAAGGCTCCTTACCTATTACTTGGTGTTTAAATGCTTGTCAGTCCAGCTCAGAGATGTAGATACGCAGTTTCTTTATCAGTCACAGCATCAATCATATCACCCATGGAAATCTCCACTTGGGCTACTTCTCTTCCATGCAGCTCCGAGCATAATTCATAACTGCAGCATAGCAGGACTAAAGAAGGCAAAGAAGTCAGTTCCTAGGGTGGCAAAATGGCTCTAGCCCCATCTGCTTGTGGTTGTCTCTGCCAGGCTCTGGAAAACCCGGCTGCTACTGCGGGTAGTGGTTTATGGTTAGGTGGGTAGCTGGCTTTCCTAGATCCTTAGAAATATTTTCTATGCTTGTACTAGACAAGCTTGAATATTGAATCTGTCATAGAGTTGGAAAAGTGAAGAAAGGAAATTGATTTTTTTCAGTAATGTCTTGCCTTGGATAACTTCTTCAGGTTCATCTGAGAACCCTGGATTTCAGAAGAAATATTCACTAGACAGCTCTGTGACAAGGTGATAATTGTACCTTCCACTGCTGTGATAACTCTGAGTTGGAGCTTGGTTCCGGTCTGACCATGAGTGGAGTAAGAATGCTGCAAAGTTGCAGCAGAGCCCATCTTTTAATGAAGAGTATAGCTCCAAAAGTAGCTATTTCAGTATGTTACTCCTCGATGACACTACAAATGGGGACCCTGGCAGTGGATTGTATTCAGACTGAAAAAAACCTGATGGATGTCATTATGCACTAGACAGTACAAGTCTGCAGACTGTTGGAGCAGCCGAAGTTCCCTAAAAGAAAAGTTACAAATCACAGGAGAGAAAGAAGAAAAAAAAAGGCATTTGATTAAATGTATTCAGAAAGTGGAGTTTAGGGTTTATGCTGCTTCAGATGCTACTACAGAGCACGGACAATGTTGAGATGAAAATCACAGTGGAATTGCTAATAAGACTCAAAGAAACAGAAATCAAGCTCTAGTTACTGAAACTGTAGGGTCTAAAGTACAGTATCTTTTCAATGTACTTATCTGTAAGTTAATTGTAACATTAGAACAGATGCTGGATTCCTGTTTGGAGTTTTCGGTTTCATCCTGCAGAGATTACTAGTGTGCCTCGGGTACATGACTTTGTGCTGCACCCAGGGAGATTTTGGAAGAAGTGCAGCATAACTTGTTTTTATCTGCAATGTAGAACTTGCCATTAATTAAGGTAACTAGTGAAAAATATTTTGATTCCACAAGGCTCTTTGGGAGCGGATTAACAAATTAATTCCGAACGGTGCCCACCTTTTCATGTTACAGCCATATGGAAAAATTAGAAATGGAATTGAGCTAGTCAGTACCCATTTGATAACCCTATACAGAGACATTAAAACTCTGATTAGGTCATAGCCAGCATCACGGCGTTGTTGATCTGCACAGACTCTTGAAGTCTGAAGTCTCATGAAGATGAGTTAATTCATTTACAGACCTGATGAGTAGTTGTAAATGAGTTTTGGGGCCCCAACTGAGAAAGGGCGTTTATCTACAAAGAGGGTTCATTAGATCTTCCAGTGACAGTGAAAGTCCCCTGGTGCCTTTCTAGCCCAGCTTGTTACTGTGCTGAAGGTTTATTTTGCTGCATTTAGTGCTGTACCTGCTCCTTGTGCAGATTTGTGGTGATTGCTGTAGATGGCAGCAGAAGCTAAATAAAATACAAAGATGTAAAAAATTAATTAAACGCCTCTCTGCTGCTGTCCTAAGTCTGTTTTATACTCTTGGTGCCTGCCAGCCATTCTTGAAGATTGAAGCAATTATAGGCAGCAGAAGCCAAATTAAATAAATTGTATATTGAATTAAGGTTTCACGCATAGACAGTTGGGTTTTTTTGTGGCTGTGCTGGTTCTCAGTGTATCCTGCATGAGATACCAAAAGCCAGTTTTAAAGCGCTCCTGATAATCTCTGAATTCCCTCTTCTTTCCTCTGTGTATGCCACGGTGTCAAAGAAAGAGAAGCAGCAATTTTGACAAATGCTAATGTCTTTAAGAGTACTCTTATTTCCCCCCTCTGTAATAAGGCCACTGTTTGCTTTCTTTCATTGCAACTAAATTGACTTTATCTTCCTGGCTTTTCTCTTTCTCTTTTTTTTTTAATGTCCTTCCTTTCTCCTTTAGTGTGCTGACTGTCTGTAATCCGTGTCCTTGGATGTCACCTCCTCTCAGTGTGCAGAACACAAAGAGAAATGTTAGAATGTGCCATCATGCTAATTAGCAGCTTAATAAGACAGCTTGTTTCCTCTTTGCCACTACCTTGGTGTGGCTGAGGAGCACAGGGGACTCTTAGGACAGACATTGGCCTGTTAGGAGTATTTACAGTACTTGGAGTAGTGAACTGATCTTTAATGGGAAATGACTCCCAGCATTAACTTTAGAACACAAAGCAATAGATGACTTTTAAATAATGAAAGGACATAAAACCAAATGATTAGATGTGAACCTGAAGCAGGCTTTAGGGGCAAGTAATAAATAATAAATGTACCAGAAGTTCCATACGTGATTAGCAAAATTGCTTGAAAAGAATGAGCTGTAGAGCTCAGGGTCTGCAGTCTTTGTTTTTACTCTGAAAACCATAAAACTCAATTTTCTGCATGGCAGACATGTAAAATTAGGCAAAATGGAGTGCATCAAAATCACTCTGCTTTTGAAATATTTCTGAAATCCCTTTATTATGAAAAAAACTACAGGAAAGTATCGAAATACTGGTTAACAATTGTTTTCAATATATGATGGCGGTGGGCACAAAACTTGAGGTATTAAAGTTTATGAGTGTAGTAATGCACTGCTTTGGGAGAATTAAACTTTAATATTGATGATAAACCTTCCATAATAAAATGTGGGGAGAGCGAGAGTAAAGCTCTCTTGCAAAGTCCCCAAACTGTTTAAATAACTGCATGCAAGCTACAGCATCTCCTGAGGTATATTATAAATGAACTTCTACGTGATCATGTGCATACAAATGCACATTGTGCATAAAGTGTTTTTTTAGCAGAGTCGCTTTGTGCCCTGCAAAAGATACTGTCCCAAGTGACTATTTCTTTTAAGTGATTGATCTCTAGCATCAACTCCGCAATATTTCTCTCAAGATACACATCACTCTCTACCCAGAGCGCATACCAGTGGGAGAGCTTCTGTTGACTGCTTTGAAATGATGTGAGAGTTCTGCAGTGGATTTTTATGCCGGTCTGGTGATGTTGTTTTTAGATAACATTATGGAAAAGATATTCTAACACTCCAAAATGTGAAATGTTCAAGAGATATGGGAAACTGTAAGTTACAATGATCTGGAATGTAGCATCATACTTTTGTTGTCTGAAGAAAATCACAAAGTCAGGCTTTTCATCAAAGAGGAGGAGAAAAATGTCATTGTAGATAGCCAGTACGAAAAGCGGAGGTGTTTGGAAAGTTACCCTTGAATGGCAAGGAGCTGACATCAAGTGTTTCTTTATTGCTTGCATACCGGAGTACGGAGAGGCAAATCTAAAAGCTTGCATTCAGGAGGGCTTGTGTGGTGAGCTCAACTGCCACAAACCTTCCAAGCGGTTACCGACTGGAGCAACTACAGTGATCTTAGGATGTTGCACGTTCTGTTTAGGTCTGTATCAGATAAGAAGAAAATAACTGCTCAAGAGTTATTCTCACAGAACAACAGCTTTCAAAGGGTGTCAGCAGAAACTTGAGGGAAACAAATGTGTTCTTCATTCTTTGCTCTGTGTGCTGCAGTAAAAGAGGTGAAGTTTTAGGAGATAGCCTATAACGTTTCGAACATTTCTGACAAAGAATATAAGTTAGAGTAGGAATTATCTGTAGAAGCCAAAACCAGAGTGGAATTGTTCTGGTAGGGTTTTTGCTTTCAAGTATTGTTAGAAGTTGAGGCAGAGTGAACTCCACTTTCTTCAGCTGCCCAGGCTTAATGTGGAAAACAGCCACGACCACTCACGCAACAGTGATCTGATCTTTTTGTCGTTTATCTGGAACCTAAGGCAGTGCTAGCAGCTGAAAAAGTTGTCTGTATGGATTGTGATTCCCACATCTGCTTTCCAAGAAAGGCAGCAGAAATTATTGGTGGGATTCTTGATGACAGGGAAGAAGACAGAAGTTGTGTCCACATCTCTTGCATGCTTAACCCAACAAAGATTCTTTTTTTGTAAGCATCAATAACTCCCATACAGGCCCTTTGGTCTCTCTCTGTCCTGGGTTTACAAACACTGTGAATATATTTATATATTTCAGTGCTTTTTTTTTCAAGGAGCAACAAATGCCACCCTGATGCCTAAACTCAAGAAAAAGCTAATAAAAACTAAAACTATTTGATTAGTTTCATTTAAAATAGACATTTCCTTTTAGAGGTGAATTGCACAAGAGCTCAAGGGGTCATTTGGCTTTAGCCAGAAATACATGCTAACGACCACAAATTCTGATTAAAATCATTTTAGATTAAAACAAAACAAAACCACAAAAAACCCTAAACCAACAAACACCCCAAATGTACATTTAAGTATTCGTTTACACTTTTTGTTCACTGAAGGAAAAAATAAAAGGGCTGTTGCCAGGTTTAATAAGCGGCCTTTAGCTTGGAAGCACAGGAGCGTGGACCAAATGCTGGCATTTCTGGCTAATTGAGCCAGTCCAATGGCACTTTCTTTTGTCATGAATTTGCTTAATTTGATACAAACTAATAGGAAAATAAATAACCTTGTTTTGCTATAAGGCCAATTCTTAAACTGATAACTTTGCATTACCTTTGTTAAGGCAGTTTATCTTTGTTTGCTGTGTTGGCATATGAACATTTTTATCAGCAATTCCATCTTTTTTCTCTTTGTACTTTGTCCTCACCAGTGTTTCTATCCTTTTGCACTTTCCTGAAGATGTTAAAGTTCTATAATTTCTCTAGAAGAGCCTGTAAAATAGATTTGCAGCATCTGCAAAAATTCACAGTTCAGAAGACACAAAATGTTTCAAATGGACTGGTTTGAGACATATCAGGCCTGACAAAGAAGCCTTTTGAAGGTGGCTATCTGACAGGATAACAACATTGAAGCCTTCCGTTGCCTACTATGGCAGCTTTTATTTAAAAAGCTTCACTTGTAAGGGTGGTTTTGTTTTATTTTGTTCTATTCTTGCTAGTATTTTGTATTTCTCAGTTCCTGCAAGTGTGGTATCTTCTGGTACCTGTGCTGAGCTGAGCTGTGCAGACACTGAAGGACAGCTAGTCCTGTGCATATGTGTTATATTATATGTATGTATGTTCAAGAGGGACAAAGATCTACTTGAGAGAGTCCAGCGGAGGGCTATGAGGATGATGAGGGGACTGGAACACCTGCCTTATGAGGAAAGGTTGAGAGACCTGGGGCTGCTTAGTCTGGAGAAGAGAAGACTGAGAGGGGATCTAATGAATGTGGGTCAATAGATGAGGGCTGGTGTCAAGAAGAAAAGGGCAACCTCTTTTCACTTGTGCCCTGTGATAGGACAAGGGGCAATGGATACAAGCTAGAGCACAGGAAGTTCCACCTCAGCATGAGAAGGAACTTCTTGACTTTGAGGGTGACAGAGCACTGGAACGGGCTCCCCAGAGAGGTTGTGGAGTCTCCTTCNCAGAAACGTGTCTCCACCTGGTTAGATTTACCTTTCTGGGAGATGTTACATCTTAAAGGTCTTTTCCAACCTGAACAATTCTATGATTCTATAATGACCTTCCAAGTCAACAACACTGCTAGTGGAACATTACAGTCTTTTCATTTGCATGTTTGCAAAGAGGGAAAGCATTTCTTAATTGGGATACTGGAAGAAATATGTTTTTAATTTCTAGTTAACAGGAAATCCTTATGTCTGATCAATTCAAGGCATTTTGAAGCAGTGCTATTACTAAAGTTAATCAAAACTTACTGCTGTGTAAGAAAAATCAATAGGAAACAGATTGAGATCATATAAGTAAGGATAATTCTGCTGCAGGGCTTCTGTATCTTCACCCATCAATAAGCAGGAGCCCGACTGCTAGAAGTTTTATGTGTCCTACTGATGTCTTTATTAATCAACTGAGTGCCAGATCCTCCGGCTACTAAACTTCACGTATCTGTGCTTTCAGTTACATGGTGGGGTTTTTTTGTGACTTCCCAGACTTTGCAAAAGAATTATTTGTGAGCTAAATGAAATTTGGATGGTTACGCCACACATAGTATACGAGACTTGCCTCTAGGAGCTTTCAGAAATGTCAGGATGCTTTCAATGCTGATGCAAGGTAGTGAGTTACAATGGGATCTGGTTCGAAAGGTCCGTTGCGTTGAAACTTCATTCAAAAAGGCAAAAAGTGACGGGAAACAGCATTGTCCCACTTACAGTGGTTCATTTGGACATATGTTGAATTTTTGAGGTTTGTTGTGTAGTCGATATAACTATGCTCTGTACTATATTACTATATAGATAACATGTAGTTATAGAAAAATATATGTATATACATTATAATATGTAATTATGTATGATAGATTAATCTACAGATATATATTATATCTAGTATTTGATACATACTTAGTATTTTATATATCCAATATTTTTAGTATATACTAAACAATGTATAAAATAGAGTGGTGATATTTCAGCAGAAGGTCAAATTGCAGAGTGATTTATGGTTAATGACAGAATTAGGGAAAATCTACATTGTTTTGACTTTGTGGCATGTCTGTCCAGCAGTTGTCATGGTCGGCAAATAATTGGCAATCCCATCTGGTGATTTACTGTTGCAGAAAAGCACACTTAACCTGTGTGCATTCTGACTTTGGGCAGAGTTAGACAGTAATTGACCTGAGGGAATGATGGAAAACAGTATTTGCTTAATATACAAATGGTTGTCTAATAGATTACTATTTCCTGGTGTTAGTGACCTTTTCTCACACCTCTCTGTATACTTGTACGCATAATACACTGAAATTTAAACATTTGGTGGCAGACTCTGAAATTCCTAATTGATTCTCAGAGTGTTTGTGTCTTCTCCCTGAGGGCTCTTCACTGGCTTTTCTATGCATGTATTCGACATGGATCACATGCCAGTGAAAAATGTGTGTTGTTGCTTTGGTTTTAATTTTTTTTTTATTTGGAATAGGTTTTATTCAATCAAATTGGGAGTAGAGTGAATCTGTAATTTGCTTTTAATCCAAAGGTACTTGCTGATTCTCAAAGTAATTTCTTCTGACTTCATTGATTGACGCTCAGGTTGGGCAGTTATTGCTTCTGTCCACAAGCTCTGTTGGGGTTGTCTGTGCAGTGCGACTGATTAATTGAAATGGAACTACCCAAATGTCTTTTTCTATGAAGATAGAGTTGATATCCTAATTAATTCTAGGATACAGCATTCGCACATTCACCTATTTGTGTCTCCGCAGTGAACCTGGTCGTTTTGCTTCCTTTCTACTTCCCAACCAAAGGCATGGTCTGGTCTCAATTCCTTTTTCCCCACAATGTAATGGGAGGTGGACTGAACAGCATTTTATGTGGAGCTTGAGGGTCCTTCTTCAGCTTGCTTTTTGCTAGAAACAAACAAAAATAATGCTATGATTATTTAAGACGGAGTTCCAGCTAAGAACGAAATTGGAGTTTTATTTATAATGATGATTTTGTTACGTAACTTACTTTTTTGTAGCTGTGTTTATAACATGTATGCTCTTATTTTTAATGCAGTGCGTAGCTTCCTGAGCAAAAAGATCTCTTGTGCTGTTGGTAGTCTATGACAAAGGAAAAGGAATTACAGCTCTTCAAAGTTTTTTGCCTATTTATAAAAGTCTTGCTCATATTTAGCAAAGGCTTTCGGGCCAGTGGAAACATTTACTTAATGTGCACATTTATAATGGCTACTCTTTAACTTACCCTAATTATACAATTTTGATTATTTTAGGAAACATTAAATGGTCTTTTAACTCTGAAAGCAGACAACATTCAAAAGCGGTAAATACACCTGTATTTACGTGCGTTTTACTATGCATATCAATATGCTTTAAGAGCACACTCAATGGATTGTAACAGCATCTTCATAGTCATTAGGAACCACTAATGTGTGGTTAAAAAATAATAATTCTGAAGACCTATTTACCTGATAGATTTAATGGCCCTGATGGAACTATTAGAAGCTAAATAACAAAGCTTTTAAAAATGTCCTAAATATTTCTAAAAGACCTAATGGTTCCTAAGGAGCTACATTTATCGTCAGTCTCGCAAGCTACAGATGCCATTTTAGAAGCCAACATTATTTGCAGAATGAAGTGATATTGGAATGGATAATCTGTTTATGATGCTTAGAGTCAGCATGGCATTTTGCAAGTGTGGAATGAAATAGTTCTGCTAATATTTGTCTTTAAAAAAAGAGACAAGTATAGCTCTTATAATCACATTATTTAGATGATAGTTTCTCTGCATCTTCTCCAAACAGAGCTCTTATGTCCCAGTTAGCAGTGAGTGCTTCTCTGGTGGGCTGAAGTCCTGTAGAGGTGGGTGTACCAACAGCAGTGTTGTGGAAGGGGAGACGGATACAGCTCACAGAGCTACTGTGAAACCCTAAGAATGAAACATTCTCGGGTTTTTCATCCAAGAAGGTAGGGAGTTCTGTACTGCTACCGAATTTCTAAGAAATTACTGAGACTTTCTCTTTCTTGATTAGTTTAGGGTGGTAGTAGATTAGTTTAGCCATGAGTAGTAATGGCTTCTTGGCTGTAGCCGTTCCTACCTCTGGTTCTGTGCCTGTGTCACGTATCGTTCTGTCAGTCCACCCTGAATAAGAGGCGAAAGCCCAACAAGCCGTGGATAGGAACGTGCATTGTTCTACAGAACAATAAGAACCGTACTACAGAAGGATGAAGTCTCAGCCTTGCCTCTCCTATGTCCCACAGTAGATGTCCAGCTGTCAATTGAAGTTCAGTGTCATCCAAACCAACTTCTGAATTATCTGTCTGGGCTCCTGGGGGACTCCATCCTGCCCAGCTGATAGAATAAAGGCATCTTTTCCTAATGCCCTCTTCCTGACACATTTCAGTCAGGCCAGGAGATCTGCAATAGCATTTTCAGGAGCTTGCATTTTCCTTCCAGCACAGTCTGAACTCCTATGAGATACAATCAATATTAAACACAAGGATCACTGTCACCTGAGGGCCTTGATCTGTGTAATGAAGCCAGGTCCATTTAGATAAGTACCTAGGAATGTGAATTCTGCTTTTAAGAACATTTTGAATGAATGAATGAATTTTCTTCTTTAATTCATCTAGATACATTTTTCTCTTACCATGTGGATCATTAAACATAAACTTTCACTGAGACTCTGTATGTATGTTTCTTGGAAAATGTGTTTTACTTTTTTTCTTCGATAAAGCAGGAGGAGCTCTTTTTATATATATATATATATATATTTTTTTTTTTTTTTAGAATGATCTTACCATGCAAAAACTCAGCTCTGCTGTTCTGCTGTGCCACCAGCAACACTGCTGGTGTAGCTGGACAGCTGGTGTGCTTTAGCAGCTGCTTCTTTTACCAGATTTAGTCTCTTTATTTTTTCCCAACCTCACTTTTCTACTGACTGTCAGTTTTCCTTTGTGCTTACGTTATCCAAGACAAGTATCGAAGCCAAGCTGAGTGGAGCCCTGATTTCTATATAGGGGCCCCTGTGCATTGCGCTGTGTAAAGGATAATTCTGCAGTCAGTTCTTAGGTGACTTTGCAGAGGACGCAATGTCACTACTCTGGCTTACTAAGACAGTGGGCTTCACTGCAGGGTTTTGTGGCTCAAAAGACACTTGAACCTAGAAGAAAAATCTAATTAAAGGTGCTAGTAATTAAAATTGGTGCTCTAGATACTGAGTAGGAGAAATTTCTGGTCTTCAGTTCTAACCAAAGAAAAATCTTCCTTCTCTAATAAAGATAGTTAATGATTATACCCGTCAAAAATTTCTTTCTGCAATGAGAGGATCTTTTTGATATGGCATGGATTACTTGAGGGATTTTTTTTCTCTCTCATACTGTTTGCTGCTAATGAATATTAAATTAAAATGTGTTTGATATTCACAGCTCTCAGTGAAGTAAGACGCTATTGATTCTAGTACAGAATACGTCTCTTTTTACTGGATTGGAAAGATAGTTCCTTAAGAAAGCCAATACATAACTTGGAAGTATATTTGCCTTTAGTCCCCTGATTTGTTTTTCTGTGTTCAGATTCTCTAGTGACTTTAGTTGTCTCTTCAACTTTGCCAGGTTGTCCAGGTTTTAAAAGGAGTGGATGACTCCCACAGTTACAGTATCACAAAAATCATAGAATAGTTTTCATTGGAAGAGACCTTTTAAGATCATCAAGTCCAATGTGTTACGTAACTGCCAGCCTAATGTCTGACATCTCATGGCTCTTCCTTGAATAAAACTTTAGGAATGGTGGTGTTGATAAATTAAAATCTGTGGCTATATATTAGGATTAGGAGCATATAGAGGCCAAATAAGAGTGGTACAGATGCTACAAATGAAACAATGAAGCTAACATGATGACCACACTCTCTGGATCCATTATACAACAACAGTCTTCTCATGAGCTCATTTAGGTCGAGCGTTTCTACTGCTGGGTTGATATTTCTGAGTCCAAAGCAGAAAATGACAAATATTGTGTTTGTTCTTTGCTGTCTTTAGTCGATCATTATGTTTAAAGAGTTATTTCTACAAGTAAAAGCACTATCTGCACCTATATCAGCAGTTACGAGTGGAACTGGGTCGCTGGAGAGCAGTGGGCATGCAAAAAGCTGCATTTTCCTGTGTTCATGCCTCGGAGAATCACTGTTGCTCAGAGGTCCTAGACACATGAACACATCCAGAATCTCCAAGTACAGAGTTGAGAGTAATGAAATACTCTGAGTTTTAGAATCTGAAAGACTCACCAGGTTCTACATTTCACAGCTGTCTCTGGTATTATGGGCCAAATGAAAACTCTGCATCTGAAGGGAATTGCAGTTGGGAGTTGGGTACTGGAGCCAGAAGCTGCCATCTGTGGTTGTGCTCTCTAGTCTTGCATAAATCAACCACCTTCTGAGAGCTGAATGCACCTAATTTTGGGGAATTTTGAAATGAAAACCGCATTCAGGACCACACCTCTAGTTCAGAGGGCTGGCTCGACTAGATATGTACATGCTTAAAAACACATAGGTGTGGAAATCCTTTCAGGTTTGATCCACTGATGTTAAAATAGCCCCAAAGCAAAGATGTCTGTATGCATGAGTGCATATCTGTCTATATAGAATGATTTGTAGTTCAGGTGCTAAAAATGACTGACAAAACCTTTCACGTTTAGACACTAGCATTGTGTTCTGGCTCAACTTAATTCTCATGATGCCATCTCCTGCCTAGACTTTGGTGAAATAGCGACTCTTACACGTTGTATTATTGCCTGTGTGTTAAGGTTGAAAAAGTGAGAGCTGCTTAGCCTGAGGAAGAGAAAAATGCATGAAGATGTACTAGCAGTCTTTAAATGCAGAAAAGGTTGCTGCAGGGATTAAGGTAATGATACTAATGCAGATCCACAGGGAAAAGAGCAAAAGGTAATGGGTTTAAATTGGAGCAAAAGAAATCTAGATTTGCAATTAAGAAAAGCATTTTAAGGGAAAGCTTAAAATTAAGCACAGGAATAAATGACTTGGGAAAAGTGGAATTTTCATAACTGAGGGCTTTTAAAAAGAGATTAGATGGCTCTACGGAATGACTCGAGTTGTATATACTGCTTTTTCCAGTTAATTCCTGGTCTTACTGTTCTGTCTCCAGTGCTCGTTCCCTTTTTTAATACGTTCTCTTTTATTTGATCCTGTTTTACTCCCTTTTTGGATGTACTAGCGATTGGAAAAAGTTCTTGGACAAATACATTATCAATCATTGTTTTAAATGGGCAGTAAAGCCCCCTGGTATTTTCTTGGTTACTTATTCTCATTAAATGTTGAGTCTTGAGCTGGAAATTAAAAAATCTTTTTTTATTAAAAAAAAACAAGCTGTAATTAATGAAACAGCAGAAACTCGTGTTGCCCAGTCGCATTGTTGTTGACCACCTTAGAATCTGTAATTTACAGCTGGACATTGAAAACCTTGGACAATCAATTAATTATGAGGGAATTAGTTATGATGAACTTTGAGCTAAAGCAATTGCTTTTGTTGAAGTCTGACTGTCTAGAACCACAAAGCCACCTCTGTAATGGTCCTTCAGTACCTCTTTTCAATCAGAAAACTGTCCCAGGCTTTACAGTTTGATTCTTGAGACCGTGCATTTGACTTGGATGCGTTATTTAAAAGTGGACACACATTTATCCCATCATCACTCCGTTACTGAAATTCCTGCTATCCCTGCCTCATGGGGCCCGCTGTTCCTGCCGTGTAACTGCCATGCTTGCCGCAAGCAAAAAGCTGCAAACTCCTGGGGGTTAGGGGTTTTCTCACAGCCCACCCTGCCAACATCAACTCTAGAGCTGCAGCGCATCATCTCTAGATGATGCTATAAGCTCATAGCTATGAGAGCTATGAGAAAACGTGAGGCAAAGTCTTGGATTGCAGCTGGCAAACAAAGGAGAAGCAAAGCATGTGATTGGCAATTTCTCTCATTCCGTTGGCTAGACTGAAGTGATGCAGGGAGGTGTGAACATGAGCTGGATGTGGAACTGATAACGATATCTCCCTGTTCATTGTGTACTTGATATTTGATGGCCTGATAAATAAAACTGCTAGCTGAGCTAACAATAGCTATTGATTTTACTGTTGAAGAAGCACACATACTAAACAGGAATGGAACAGCCCAGGCATTTTCTAACCTTTATTGTTATGTCGGTATTGCAATGAGAAAAAACTCCTCTGGCCAGTAGAAGTGATGTAATGAGTTCCCGCATATCAGGATAAATTTTCAAATTGGATGAAGATAGGTAGAGCAGTTACACGGATCATAAATTTCAGGAGGCAAGCAAGATACGCTGTCAAAATTTCCTATAACACACTGTATTATTAAGAAAAACAACAAAATGACAAGAAACCCACCCCAAAACCGAAATGTTTCCTTTTTTTTTTAATGTTCTATGGGAGACTAAGAGTTGGCTTAATAAAGAACAAATTTGGTCAGTTCCTTAACTTGAGATTTTTGTCATTTGATGTAGGTGAGGAAGGAAATTTGTTAGGTTTGTTGCTAGACTTCCATACAGCAGAGCGCTACCAGTGAGTACCTGGAATGGAAATGCAAAGCTAAGCCTGTGGGTGCAATGACTTGAAAAGTGCAGTCTTCCCTCAAAGGGCTGTATCCCACGTGGTTTTTTTCTCTTCAGTTCTCACACGGAAATAATGGTGTAGCACAGAAGGATAACAGCTTCCTCAGGAGAGCTTCAGCGAGGCATTTCCTGCACCATTAGGTCTGCAACACGTTAGTTATGAGACGCTTTGGGGAAAGAATCAATATTATGTACCTGAACTCTGCTCTGTGCTGCCAGCACTCAAAGTAAGGAACGGTACATCCGTCCATTGAAAGGAGAACCTTAAAGCTTTGGTATTCTGCCAGAGGAAGAGAAATTACCTATCTCTTGAAGTTTTCCTTCAACCTGGAAGGTGTGAAATAGTTTTGAAGGGAAAAGGGTGAGGATCATAAACATATTGGACAGAATCTTTCCTTGACGCAGTGCTTATGACTATTTTCTGTATTGTCTGCATTTTTCTTCTCTTGAAGTAATGTTGAAAACCCTTTCCATAATTCCATACACCTGGAAGCATATGATCTAAGTAACAAGACCCAACTCACGGATGCACACGAGGGGGATGTGGATTACAGCAGGTCCTGTCTGTGGGGATGATGTTGCAGAAGAGGTGTTTGGGTTTTTTTAAGGAAGAATCTAGGGGACACTAGGGGTGGCTTTGAAGATTATTTACTGCAAACTCCTGTGCAGAAGGAAAAATCCTTTGCTCAGTCAGTTGTGTGGAATTGAGGAGAGCTTGTGGGAAATGACTGAGTATGAAGAGTTTTATAACATACTTGAAATGATAATTTATGGTCACGTTGGGTTGAGGAGTGTGAATTCACATTAGGAAACCTTCAGCATACGTTAAATACAGCAATTCCATCTTGTTTCAACACAATAGACAAACTCTGCTGAGTCATTCCCTATTGCTCTATGCAGAACATGTCTTGCTTGTGCCTAAAGAGTGTTATTAAAGAGACTGTGGAGTACAGAGAGCTTTAACAAAGAGACCTCAAAGTAAACACTGACATTTGTTACTGCCTCTTTTCAGCACTGCTGAAAGTCCCTGGGAACTTGGGAAATTGAGCTGTCAGATCTATGAAGATAAAATGAAACTTTGTTCTATGGCTCAGTCCCTTAGGAAAGTTTTTCAGGTCATTTAGCATTAGTAGCGTGAGGAGGCCTTATTATTATTTTCCTAAAAAATATTTTCTCTTGTTGATAAATACAGAGTGACAACAGAGCATTGCTATTAGCCCATTTCTGTTTGGTTAAGGCAATGCCTTAAAAACCAACAACGCAGTTGGCAGTCAGCTTGTCTCATCCATCAGCAGGACAGGATGACTGATGTGCGTCAGATGTAACCACTGTATCAATTGACTTGTAAATTCTAGTTAAGCAGATTCACAGTATGACTTGGCAAGTAAGCACAGAGTGCTCTAGGAGGAAGATTCACATCTCGCTATTTCCAAGCATAAGCATAGCTGCTGTTTAAAAAGGATAAAGATCCAGGGGGAAAATGAAATGACAGTGAAGTCAACATTTGACTCTCTGAAATTGTTGAACTGGGCCTTATTTGAGAGTTTGGTAGTCTAATTTCAGAGGAGGAAAACCTCAGAATTTATAGATGTTTTATTAACACTTTCTTTGGACTGCTTCTCTCATGAGTTTTTATGAAATCACATTTTATAAAAGCATCATTTGTTGTATTGTGCTGTATTGCCAAGCAATTTCAGGAGATATACCACTGAAACACAACAGTAACTCTTCACCCTGAAAAAATTAGTTCTAAATCGGAAAGACCCAAACCACCTCCTAATTTTCAAAGTGATTTTCAGTTCCAATATTAAGGGCCTGGAAAAGGCTCTAGGGACTTCAAGTAGGGCTGGAGCAGTTCTGACCAATGTTTTGCTCTCACTATGATAAACTGCGAACCTGGGAGAGTAGGGAGCAGCCGTTACTGGTGTACCAGTATCTCAGCAGTAGCCTTCATGTTCTGTTGGAGACTTAGTTAAGCAGATTTTAACTGTTCCTCATTCCCACTCCCACCCAACCATTCAGGCAGATCAGTGCACAATAAAAGGGGAGGATTGGTGTCTGCTTTCACAGCTCAGCTTCCCTCCAGTAAAAGTAGAGCTGGGAAAATATAGTACGTCTCTCCACAGCCCTAGGTGATTAAACTGTGTAGGTACACTAGTAAAAATGTAATGTAGACAGTATTTAATTCATGTTTACACCTTCAGGCAACTGTACTGTGAATACTGGATATAGGACAGACTCAGTGCTTATCAGTACTTCTTGCTTAAATATAAAGGGGTATTACAGCTTCTAGTACCAAGTCCCACAGTCTGCGTGCAGGATTCTTTTCCTTTAAGGCGATAATATCTTTTTCCTCTACTTCCTATGCTGAAATGACTGAGAAATGAAAGACTAAAGACCCAAATAAGAAATGTTCCAAAATCCAACGCTTCTCTGTAAAGAGCTGGACACACAATAAGAAAAAGCCAGCCTTTATTACAGAGATATGTTATTTACAAGCTTCCTCTTGTTGCTAAATTAATGGAAGCGTCATTACATGTAAAGAAAATTTTCTTTGTAGTTTTTTTGGCTCTCTGTAGGTTTTAGTCGGTATACTTTTCTCCTGTGTACAGTCAATGCTTCTGCCAAGCTATGAGCTCTACTGTTGTTAGGATTTTTTAACTAGATGTCATTTTATTTATGATCTGGTGACTATAATTTTAAAAAATCTGTAAACCTCAGCTGACAGAATAGGTCCCAGGTAGTGTAACCTCCCATGGAAATTCCATTCTGGAGCCAGTTCTGTATTTGAAACCAATCAAAACACCAGGAGTGATTATTGGCTGCTTAAATGTACCTCCTGTTGGTGGAGTGACATTTGGACAAGCAATACAAGGTATAAAATATAGTTCATCTGGAACTGAAGCTGTATTTGAATTTAACTTTTTCCTGTGGGAAGCAGAGGTCTCCGCACAGCTGGAAGCTGCAGTGCTGTCCTGTCCAACAGCCCTCAGCAAAGCTCTGTTCCCCGCTGCAGAAAGCAGCCCACCAAATAACCATGCTCAAGCATACACTGCAATAAACATGAGGGCAGATTCTGGAGCTCAATGTGTGCATGAATGCCCTGATATGCATGTCAGGTCACACTTCTCTGTGCAGATCAACTGATGTAAATTGTGGGTTGATGCTTCCTTCCATTTCCTTCCATTGGACATGTTTCCACGTTCAGTGTGTTGGCAGTGACGCCTTATATTCAGTTTGGTTTGTTAAAGCCAAGCAAATGTTGACATTTACATCTTGGTATCATTTAATTTGCAGATCCACCTATGGAAAAAAATCAATGTTTTCTCTGAAAAGATAGTCCTGTAACCTCACCGAAATGTCTGATGGTGGACAGAAGCTCTGAAAGTTTGTCTTGTAGCAATGAATCTTCCTAACACACAAAAGTTAGTGATACCCTTAAGTGAAGACCAGTTTGTATCTAGAGCCTAGGATGTCTACTGTGCACTAAACACCAAGGATACAGAAGAGTTGTCTGAGCTGTAAGGATTTAAGTGCTGGGAGCCCCAGGAAAAGCCCGTGTAACTTGTGTCATTGTACACAAGGTGGAATCTGTTATGCAACTGGCAGGTAAATTTTTCCTTTGGGCAATAGGAACATGGGAAGTCCTGTAATCAAATAGACCAGTGAGTGGTGTGGGTTTGTAGTATCTGCTGCTGGAAGCATTGTAGCAAAGAGTGATAAATCTCCTACTGGAAAGCTGCACAGGTTCTTACAAGGAGAAGAAAGTCTATTTTATGGAAAAACTAGAGAACGTACAAGAATAATTTTATGGTACTGTGAGAGTGAGTCCTTGCTGTGTCTGTATCTTGAAGAATGGGTTCAAATTTATTAGACAAACAGAAACAACTGGAGAAAGAGAAAAAGGGCAGCTGATAATAGATGTATGGAAAATCATGCAACTGGAATAAGAACCCAGCAAAGAAGCCCTATGTTGACATGTGCTCAGCTAGGATTCCTGTATCATAAGTAGAAGATTGACAGCTCTCAAGGGCTAGCATTGCTCTGCCACCCACTAGAAAGACCTTTAGATGAAGTAAGCTTATGAAACAAAAATGTCGTAGGAGAAAAGCCTTCTTTGTCTTCTACTATGCCTTTTGTACCTTTTTGCATCATCTTCTTGGTACCCAGTCTGGTGTGTGTGAGGTCATGCTCATTGTCCCATGGAACCCTGATTAAACAGTACTTCACTGAGCTGCAGGCAGTCAGTGGACAGGGCATTTGGGGCTTGTCATGGGCCTTTTTGAGGCAGGTGGGTACCAGCCCCTCTATGCAGGTGCGTGAGCTCCTTCTCTCATGGGATAGTCACACAGGGCAGCCACTGGCAAATCATTAATCAAAAATAAAACCACGTGGGTGATAGATGGGTGTTAAGACAGCTAACCCAAGGGCATGGAGGACACAACTGAGTCTTGATGCAGTTCAATTCTGGCAAAGGAGAGAAAGGAGACCAAGTGATCGAACCATACCTCTGAGTCAGAAACCGTGTCTGGTTATAGCGAGGTATCAGTGCTGAGTCCACCCCTAAGGTGAAATTGGTGAAAACTCTCACTGTGCAGTTTTCAGTAAAGATTTACAAAACTTTTATAAAATATAATTTATAAATTAGAAGGGACTATTTTAAATGTTTCTTAATTTTAAACATTCCTTCTGCCCTGTAAGCATTCTTCAGAAATTGTTTAATCTTCCTAAATGCTTATTTTTAGGGAAATTCTGTCTGTTTTGAAAGTAATAAAGATCATCTTTCCTTGGGATTTGATGTCCATTTCAGAAGCGAATTCCCACTATCACAGATAATTTTGAGCTGGCTGACAGCCATCAGCTTTGACTGCACATCTTCATGCCTTGAAACTAAAACAGCCACAAATCCTTTTGATGCCTGGCTCTGCTCAGGGAGCGACAAGAGAGATGAAAGTTCAATCATGAATAAATGAAAGCATTTTGGTTACTTTAAGCAACAAGTTTTAGCTTATGGAGAAGTTTGATTTCAGTGGCTTATTTAGGACATGATTCAGCTTGATGACGTCAAAGGGGGGAAGGAGTCTGTGTTTGGAAGCCTTGTTTGTATTAATAGGGCTACCTGCACAGGCTCGGTCCTGGGCTGGCTTAGCAACTGTCTCTTTGGCCCATGTGGTTTCCACATGCTCTCATCTTTCTGAGGACTGCTGCAGCTTTTCTGTGTGTCTTCAAAGAAAGGCCTGTGCCTTCATTTTTCTGGTTTTGGGGGTAGTTTGGATGCATTTGCATTTCTCTCAGGAGAGTACACCTAGCTTGTCTCCTTTGCTTAGAGGTTTTTGTGGATACTGAACTAGTCAATAGTAAGACAGTAATAATTACAAAAAGCTCCTTTTACTGCAGCCTAAGGAATATAGATTACTTTTAGAAAGCCTAAATACAGACTCTTTTCCCTTATTTTGTATGGAGACATGGAGTTTGTCAAGGACAGCCCAAGTTTCATAAGTAGAAACTGTTATCTATTCTTATGTGCCCTAATTTGTGCTTAACTGCACTCTCAGGAGCACATGAAGTAGAGGTCTGCGCTAGAGACAAGGTGCTGAATCTGATAGTCCTTGAAGGTTTCTATATCTGGCCAGGAGGAAGTCAAGCCACCATTGTGCATGCACGTGCCCTTTCATTCCTCGTATCGATACAGATACATGCTCTACATGCACCTTGGTTTGAGGGATTCACTCTTAACAGTGGCAAGAAATACTAGAGATTCCTAACAAATAGAAAATGTCACTATCAGAAATATCTGCACATATGTCATGGCATTGTTGTTTGCCAAGGGCTGATGCCTGTGAAAGGAATTTGAATAAGAGACAATCCATTTGGTTCTGAACTGTTTCACTGATAAAAATCTGGAAGAATACAGAAGTTACGCAGAGTAACAATACTTCTGAAATAGGTTTGTGTCTTTGTAGACCATCCTATTGCCGTTCTTCCCCTTGAGCATGAGTCAATGGAAGGACTCTCCATTTTCTGGAGTTTGGGTTTAAGCCCATCATGGTTTTGCTGACGTGAATTTATTGTTCCATGGAAGTTTGCTGATGCTGACACGTGTCAATACGTGACATAGTTATCAGTTAAATGGCTTAGAAAAGGTACATGCTTTTAAGCAAGTCATTAGCAAATAAATGGCTTTATATGATAATTCAAACTCTGCAAATATTTGCGGTCTTGAAGTAGTGCTGAAATTTCAAACTCTTTCTATAGGTCATATATTTCAAAAAAGCTGATTTCTCTGAGCTAGCTGGGGTTTCACTTCCATACAGTCATCTTTGGGGAGAAATCTTTGGGAAGAGGGCATAAGGACTGCCCAGAGTGGTATTGAAGGAAATTCTCATTCAGTTTGTAATGCAGTCGCATGTTTTTCCTCTAAGCTGTGTTACCTTAAAACGCTGCAAAGACATTGAAAATTTTTGCAGAACTAATTTGACTGCTGTTATTTCAGCTTCCATAATGCGTTGTGGAAACAAGCTTAACCCAAACCTTCTACCAGAGAGGAGGGAGTTAGTTGCGAGGAAGTAATACAAGGATTTTGCCGTAAATTCTATTCTTTATGCATCCAGTTCTCCACATGTTACAGTACTTGCTCAGAGCATCTGCTTTTTATTGCCTTCCTTTTCTATCGTTACTATATTTTTACTGCTGGTTCTCTTAAACTGACATGTGCTGGAGCATGTTAGCACTATCTACACAATTTCATAGCTTGTATACCTTCATAAACTTAGTGCAAAGTATTATTTCTTGCAAGCTCTCTAGATTTATTTTTCTTAAATATACAAATTTTAAATTGCCCTCAGGACTTCACGCCATTTATTCTTAAATTGAATCTTGGTTTTTTGTAATCCATTTCTAACTGATAGAGCATTCCTCATATTATAGTGACAGAAATAAACACAGGGCTATAAGTGCTATCTTGCCAGAGAGTTATAGGAGCTTGTAATAGCTGCATGCAACTGCATTTTCATTTTGACTTTTATTTATTGGAGAGCTATCCTAGGATTTTTAATGGATTCCTCACTTTTGTTTGCATTTATATGTATTTCTTCAATAAAAGGAAGAAATTTCCTGTTACTGTAGGCCTGATCAACCTGCCTGAAAAATAACATGAGTGCTAGCAGTATAATGAAAATTGAAATACATAATTGTAGTTTTCACAGTCCTGCAAGAAATCTGTGCTAAACCAGCAAGTATCCAGAGCAGAAGGTGGTTTGTAATTGCAGCCGTGCATCAAAACTGCACTCAGAGAACACTTATAGTTGTAACATATTAACAAATAACAGCTGGTACATATATTGAAATTGATTCAGGATAGAACAAACTTAAGGATAAAACGCTTTTAGGAGGAACTACCCAAATCATGGGCAGGGTGCAGTGTACTGCCCTGACAGGGGATGAGGGGAGGTTACATAGCAAATATCATGGTGCAACTTGTAGCACATTAATATTTATAACAGGTATTTTTATCAGTCCTTATCATTTGAAAGTCCTGGATGTATCATCAGTAAGTTCGCAGATGACACCAAGTTAAGCGGGAGTGTTGGTCTGCATGAGGATAGGGAGAATAGATTGGATCGACGGGCCAATGTTAACAGTATGAGCTTCAACAAAGCCAAGTGCCAGGTCCTGCACTTGGGCCACAACAACCCCGTGCAATGCTCCAGGCTTGGGGGAGTGTGGCTGGAAAGCTGCCTGGTGGAAAAGGACCTGGGGGTTCTAATTGACAAGCAGCTGAAGATGAGCCAGCAGCGTGCCCAGGTGGCCAAGAAGGCCAATGGCATCCTGGCTGGTATTAGAANCCTGGAGAATAAATCGTATGAAGAGCAGTTGAAGGAGCTGGGACTGTCTAGTGTGAGGAAGAGGAGGCTAAGGGGAGACCTCATCATTCTCTACAGCTACCTGAAAACATTGTAGAGAGGTTGGTGCTGGTCTCTTCTCACAGGTGATTAGTGATAGAACAAGAGGGAATGGCTTCAAGCTGCAACAGGGTAGGTTTAGACTGGACATTAGGAAAAGATTTTTCATGGAAAGAGTAGTCAGATATTGGAATAGGCTGCCCAGGGAGGGGGTGGAGTCACCATCCCTGGATGTGTTCAAGGGTCGTTTAGATGCGGTGTTGGGGGATATGGGTTAAGGGAGAACTTGTAGAGTACGGTTGATGGTTGGACTCAATGATCCCAAGGGTCTTTTCCAACCTGAATGATTCTGTGATTCTATGACTCCATGGCATGCTATCGCTGTAAGCAGGAAGGAAAAATGCAAATGCTTTTTGAAAGCTATGTGGTATTGACCTGAGAGCTGGGATGCAGTCAGCTGTGTTTCCTAAGGCCGTTTAAAGCAGAGAGGGTTGTGCAGTCATTGTTTAGTGTGCATAAACTTCTAATTTTCCGTAACAGTGAAATATTTACTCTCCGAGTCAAGACACTGTCATGTTAGAGTACCAGCAGTCCCAAATAGGAAATGTTATAATGTTACAATGCCAAACACACACATTTGGGTAGTTCTGCTTAGGCATATATGGGCAGAAATACTGAATATACCTATCTGGGCCTGTATGTAAAGTATCAAAGATCAGGTCTTTTAAACAAAAAGATACCATGTAGATACCAGATACATTAACAACGCTTATATTTGATTATTTTCTGAAGTGTCAATCTTGGAAACTTGCATGTGACTGAACTTGTCTAAGTATTTTGGGGTAGGAGAATGAACTGAAGTTGAAATGCATCACTATTAGCATCATGTTAATGCTGTGCCATAAACAGATCTTGATGCCAGTTGGATATGAAATTAAATTTGTGCGTAGCTCCATTATAACTGATGCCATACAATTGCATTTAAAGCATCTTCTCCAAATAGTGTTTTCAGTTTCTGTGATAAGGCAGGTAGGCCACTCTGGAGAAATAAATCTGAAAACAATCATTGATCGGAAATGATGTCGTATAAGAAATATTTCCATGCCTGGGGAAAAAAAAATAATCAGGATTAATGAATTTAAGATTTCCTGATGGTATGTTTCAGTGATGAAGTGCCATGGGAGGATGTTTCTGTGCAATTTGTAGCACAACACTTTTTGCTTCAGTTGATGCAAGCCAGGAGTCATTGGAGACACTATATGAGGCTGTTTTGAGTGGAATTACAGCCCAGCTGGGTTTCTCTGAGCTTCCAACAAAGACAGGAACTTATTTCTTATCTGAACGCAGCTGAAATTTTGTACTTTCGAGGTCTACCAATCTGTATTACCTGTACCCAAGGGCAGTACTGATTTTCCAGGATACGTGGGGATGTTTACTGGCTATTTACAGCGCAAGGATGAACTCTTCAAACTGTGACACCTCAGCAATGATTATCATTACTCTGCAGCTTCTGTTCCTGATTGTCTTTTAACACTCCTGAATAAATGTCCCTGAGAGACTTGTAGGTTACTGAAAGCTTCTGCCTCAGTAAACCTAAAGTAATTCTATTCAGGAGATAAATAGGCAATGTCAGACATCCTCATCTCTTAGAGCTTCTCTTTGTGATTACATTTTGAAAATATTTATTGAACTCTCAGGTTGTTTTGTGTTTTCCTTCAATTTGATTTCACAGCAGATCCTGCAACTATTTACCCACTTCACTGACTGGCTGAGGGTTAGGAAATATTAACAATTCAGTGGAGCAGAAATAGTTAGGAATATTCTAGGTTTCTTCTTGTATTGCTTACATTCTTCATCCTCAGGAAGCATCTCCCTATCTTCTTTCTGGGACTTCATTGTTCAGCATTTTGAAACTTCTGCTTGGCATATTGAAAAGATAATTTCCTGCTGAAAAAAGTTCCTCTCTTATTTCTTACATTACTCTTTCCTGCTGTGCATCTGATGTTAGTGTTACATCTGTTTCTTTTAACCTCAACAAATACACTGTTTTTAAGAAAGTTCCTCTTTCCTTAACATGTCTAATATTTTGGGCTCTTGAATAGCCATTCCAGACTTCTACTTATTTTTCTGCTGTGGAATCTCATGCTGTTAGACATGTGCAACTACAGAATAAATATTTGTATAATTTTACATGATATAACATTTCTAGTAAATCTCTTATTTTTTTCTTGACTCATTGAATTGTAAGTATCTTGGCAGCTCTTGACACACAACCATTACCTTTGCTTTGTGATAGCAAGATTTCACAGATAATTTTTTATATCTAGTAAATATACCTGTATGTTTCTGTATCAGCACTAGTGTGGCCAGCAGGACTAGGGCAGGGATCATCCTCCTGTACTTGGCACTGGTGAGGCTGCATCTTGAATCCTGCGTTCAGTGTTGGGCCCCTCACTGCGGGAAGGACATTCAGGGGCTGGAGTGTGTCCAGAGAAGGGCAACAAAGCTGGGGAAGGGTCTAGAGCACAAGTGTGGTGAGGAGCAGCTGAGGGACCTGGGGTTGTTGAGCCTGGAGAAAAGGAGGCTCAGGGGAGACCTTCTGGCTCTCCACAACTCCCTGAAAGGAGGTTTGAGCCAGGTGGAGGTTGGTCTCTTCTCCCAAGGAACAAGACAAAGGTAACGGCCTCAAGATGTGCCAAGGAAGATTTAGGTTGGACATTAGGAACAATTTCTTCATGGCAAGGGTTGTGAAGGGCTGTCCCAGGCTGCCCAGGGCAGTGGTGCAGTCCCCATCCCTGGAGGGGTTTCAAAGCTGTGGAGATGCGGTGCTGAGGGACATGGTTTAGTGGTGCCCTGGCAGTGCTGGGTTAATGGTTGGACTCAATGATCTTAAAGATCTCTTCTGTCCAAAATGATTCTATGATGCTATAAGAAGTTTCTGGTATCCAATAAATGACAGATTGTTCTGTGAATATATATTTCAAATTTATTTCTAAGTAACCTTTGATTTGTTTCAGTGAGTGCTGTTGGAGAAGGGAAGCATTCCTTATTATTTGCTTTAAAGATAATTTTCACGGGTATATCATCATGGAGGAATCATACTCTAGAAATTTATGCAAATATTAGAGTTAATTTAATGATCATTGATTACCTCAAGTGACATATGTTCTCCTAGATATCTTAAGTATAAAGCTGAATACATATGAAGACTAGATATATAAAATCAATCCACGTTCCATTGCAAATTATGGGTTGTGAAATGGGTGTAATATTGTCTGACTTTTTACTTAGTCCCTGCTCTAGATAACAGTTGGTTTTGGTGGTTTTTGTGTACAATAGGAATGTATTTCTGCTGTGTAGAATAGGACTTAATATCCCTGCAATAACTGCCAGACCCACCTATGCAATGAAATGTGGCAGGGCCACGGGCACCCCTCACATTCACCAGCAGCTGCTCGAGGGAGAATTCTGCTATCATTGCACTCCGCATAGGAGCATTGTTCTTTGTATGCCTGGCAAAAACCTTTGGGAGACTCCTTAACCTAGAGAAGAACTGTCATATATGTCTCTGTTAGGAAGCCAAAATCTATTCGTGGTTTAAATGGGTCTTGTTGTTAAACCATCTTCTTCTATAAATTGATTTCATTTTGCTGTCTGCTCAGCCTTGCACATCGTTATGTTCTCAGCCCTTTTCAAGTCTTCAAGACACTGTTTTATTTTCATTAGAGAAATCTTAAAAGAATATGGAATCCTCCGGAATACCTGAATACTTGCTTCAGTCAGGAACTTTTGCTGCTTGATATTGATTGTCTGGATTTTCTTCTGCTTGGAAGGAAATGAAAAGAGGCTATAACAAATCTATTTCATCTTTAGAGTTGCGGCAGGTTTGGCATGTTATTCAATTTCTAACCTAATAGATACTACAAGGACTTAGAACGTCTTGGCTGTTTGTGAAAGAATCCTCAGGGATTTGTGCAGCCGAAGCAGGGACAGCAAGTCCTGGGGACTGGGTAGAGCCCTTTGGTTTGTATCACTTGCTTTACATATAATTTCATTAGTATAATCATTTCTACTACTGGTTTCTTCTCTTTGAGTTGTTTTATTCAACTGCCCTTATCTCAACCCCTGGGATTTTCACCTCCCACAACACGAGGGAGGAAGGGAAAGGTGAGCGATCAGTGGGCGAGTGGCTGCTGGTGTTTAGTTGCCTGCTGAGTTTAACCACGACACCAGTCCAGTCAGTCCTGTGGTTTTGCAGCTGCTTTTTTACAGCCCAGACAGGAAACAGAGTTCAAGGCGAACTACTCGGGAAACAGTGCAGGATCTGTAGCTTCATCAAATGCAGTCTTCTGCTACCATGAAAATCTATTAAGTATACCTAAAAGAAAAATAGGGCAAAAGAAAAATGGATCTACATTTAAAAGTTTTCCCTTGGTGCAAGCAGGAGAGAAAAATTGAGGTTGTTTTCCTTTCCTGAATTCTTGGTAAGGAGAAAAAACCCACCATCCCCCTATTTCCTTTCCATTCCTTGTCATTTCATTCCACTAGAAGAAGAAAGGATTTTGTCTTATGTCTACTACTCCCTTTTATTGTCCCCCTCTCTGAAATTCTTGCTTTGAGGCCTGTTCTTTGTGGATCTGAATACTTCCTGCACAGAACTGAGAATCGCTCGATATTCCCCAAACCTTACAGGATAGAAGCTTCTTCCAGAATCAGAGCCCTGTACACACAAGAGCTCTTCAGCTCTAGGATTCTGTTATAAAGCCTCATGCCTGTGCTGAAAATGTATGATGACAAGGGGGACCTGTTTTGAATCTTTTTCTAAGCCTCAGATGGTACAGTGAGAATAGGCTGTACTATACCATATGTTACCTTGATTTATGTGAAACATTGCATATTGATGCCTTTATAGACAGCAACTTAGTGTTTCAGAGGAGTCTGCATGTTACAAAAAGGGCAGCAGGTGTTATTTAGACTAAATTGACCTTGAAATTGATTTCTTTATTTTATGACTTACTGAGGGGAGATTAATACTTTTTTTTTCCTGCAGCCTGAAACAATTTACATGGTAATAGAAGGCAGAGTCAGTCAAATAAATTGCTGGAAGTAGTAGTGTTCCAAGAAAGAAAATATGGATCTTACTTGCATTGATTCTTTCTATCCCCAGGGAGCAGCTAAGACTTTTAACTCTGGGGAAAGTCTGCCAGAATTTATTTTTCCCATTAAAGGCTGAAGAATGGATAGTAATGTCTTCAAGCTGACATTTACTCTAAACTTCCAGTTCAAGGGATGGGGAGAAGGGTATGCCCCATATAAAATTTAGTGAGCATTTTAGTGCTATTTCTTGCTTTCCTTAAGGGCAGATGGATAGAAGAGGAAATCATAAGAAACATGTGAAAAGCACCATGTGAAGCCACCACAACTGTCCTTTAGAACAGACCAGACCTTGATAATGGCCTGTAAGTGGTTGTTGCAATTCAGCCTTTGAGTACCAAGCAGAAACCATCTCAAAATACAAATGTTCAGAGAAGCAAGAGACCTAGAAGAAATTACCTGGAAGGAGGCACTGATAGGAACATGAAGTTCTGTAGGAGGAAGAAAGTTTTTCTTTGTTGTGCTGGCACAAATGCTGCGATGCTGAAGTGATTTAAGTTCCATTTCTTGTAGATTCCAAGACAAGTGCATAGTTAAATCATTCGTCAGTGGCATAATACTTTGCATAACCACAACATCTATGAGAAATTATTACGACATATTACCTGAAAAGGAATGTGAATGCAATTCCACAAAACAGTTTTTGGTTTGTTTTAAATACCGAACTAGTGTATAGGAAAATGCCTCAGAGATGGTAATCGTTCTAGGGCTGGGAGGGGAAGGTTAATCTCTTTTGTCTAGCAGAAAGCTGCACCTGAATGCTGCTGTTAGGGCTGCAGTGAGTGAGAGATTATTCCAATCTTTGTAAGACAAGAGGAGATTGGTGTTTGGCAGATACCAGCCCATCCAGGCCATGCTTCTGGCACTACTGGGAAAGGGACTCGGGCTCTTCCTAACAGGCTTAGATTAGCTTGGACTGTTGTTGGAATTTTGTGTCCCCCTAAAAATAACCTTTGCCTGAGGCGTCTCGTTAATTTTGCTTTTATTTTCTGGCATGACAAGCCCTGGATTATCACAAGTGTGTTATTAATATGGAGCACATCACAAGCTTTCCAGGTAGGCATCCCACAGGCAACATGGGTCCAGAGCTGTTTATTAATTTGTTACTGGTTCACAGAGCTGTGTAATGCTTGGAAATAAGCTGTAGCAGGCAGAAAAAAAAAAGTTCATTTGCAAAATACCTTTTAAAAATGGCGTGTTTATTTGGAACTCAGGGCATTGCCTTCTGGAAAGGAGAGAGTTGCGTAGAATAAAATTACTCTCTTTGTACATCTGCCAGCCTGCCTCTCCTAGAGGGATTCCCAAGAGCCACACCCCTGCAAAATGCTTCGCTTTGGGGTTTAAATCCTTGCAGTGCCCTTTACAAGCACCAGGAAATGATGATCTAAGGTCAGCCATGCAACCTACGGCATGATAGCTCTGTAAGAGCACGCTGATGAGAAGACGGAGTGGGGAGTAATGGGTGTTGAATATAGATAGTTGAACACATTCTGCTGTATCTCCATGTCCGTTCTGTTTGTATGATGTGCGTAATACAGCACAGGTATGGGGTGGCTGAACCACGGGTGGCAGCAATAAGATAATTAGCTAAGATGAAGGAGAAGAAGAAAGCAGGACAGTGAAATGAGTCAACATGAAGAAAACCTGAAAAGGTAGAAAATGCCCAGCTGACTGGTGATAGAGCAGTGAGTGAGGACGTGGAAGTGCTATTAAATTACACAGAGGCTAGTAAACAGGACAGATGATTTAGTTGGTGTTTTTGTTTGATGTCAATCTCGGAGAGCTTGCAGCTTCCCGCAGCAGACAAGTGACTGCTCTCCCTTGTGGGAAGTGGATACAATTGGACCGTAGGAATTTGTCTGTTGGCCAGTTTTGGTGGTAGTTCAGCATCTATCTATGTTTTGTAAAGTCTATTTCTTGACATATCCTATGAAGAAGTCACTGTATACAATGGCGAAGTTGAACAGAGACCAAGTGATATTCCCGTTTATACTTTTCAGGAACTAGTGTGCTAAAAGGATTCCTACTGCCTAAGAAGGTTCTTTTGTAACTTGACGTGTAATACATGGAGGAAAAGTTAAAAATATTGAGAATATTTTTTATACCAGTAGAGATGTTATTTGTTTTAGTCCATACATTCTTTTCATGCCTAAGTGGCAATTGTAATGTGTGTAAAGCTGCCGTGTTTCTGCAACAGCTGTCTTTTGAGACTGTTTACAGACATTAGGTGCATTTTAGGTGAGAAAGTGGTATAGTCCTCCATATATTAATAGGTAAACTGGGATGCAGAGGAGTGAAATGGGGAAAGTCATGCAGTGAAGTACCAGAGAATTACTATCAACTCCCTGAAATACATTCTGTCTGGATCATAGCACATATCATGCCGAGCAGGCAAATAAGCCAGGCTGCTTCTAATGGAATATAGGGTCATTTTTCATTAGGTGCCAAGAGAGTTTCAGGTGGTTGAGAAATTGTCATCCAAACTTCCACGGTAGGGCTGTACAGACCTAGTTCAGCAAGTGTAGTGGGCCTTTTGACTGAGCTTCTGAAAGGCAGTAGCTGTATCGTCATCCTGTCCTTGCCACTCTCCCCTTCTAGAGTAGGGGTAAGAATACCAGCCTGCTTGGGGAGCATTATAATAAAACCAGAAGTGTGTAATTTTGTAAAGAGGGTCTTATGCATAAGATGAATGGCAACGAAAATCTCTGTAATGAAATGTTTTACTAACGTCTCCTGTGAGCCTAATTACAGTGGTGCTCAATGTTGATCTTTATTCCTGTTATGTAAAGTGCAAACTATTAGGATTTTTTTTCCTCTCTCTTTTCAGGACTATAAATCTGATGTTATGAGTCTGATTTCCAGTGCCAAGAACAGTCCTCAAGGTCCAGTAAGTAGAAGCATTTTGCTGAATAGATTAAATTCTGTAACTGAATTCAGATCTTCTTTTAAATTGGTTCAGTCATCAATCACTGGAACGACTTTTTACCTGTGATACCTTTCTGCTTTTGAAGTGACTGTACTTGAATTTGCTGAAATGCTCTTTAATACTTGAATATATAGTATAGCAAAGATCTGTCTTACCGTGCTGAATAGAACTGATTAGAGTCAGTGCAGTGTAAGTTCATTAATAACCCAGTGAATCTATCTTGTATGCTACTGACTGTATCGCATCAATGTACAGACTTGGCTTCAGGTTGTGTCTTGCTGCTCTGCAGAGAAGGGTAGTGTCTGAGTAAGCTGTGGGGTGGGGAACAGCTGTAAGCCCCCCTGCGATCCTGTGCTGTAATGGTGTCCCCAGCTGAGGGTAGGTGCAGGAAAAACACTAAAGTTTGGACAGGTTCAGTGGCCTCCAAGACTAAAGTGCTCACAAGAGTTGCCATTGTTTGCTTGAAAAATAAGCAGGACTGGGCCGGTAGTTATCTTATACTGGTGTGAAGGACAGATGTAACCTTGTCTGTCTCTACCCTGCACCTATCCCTCTTTGCTCACCATATACTATGGGTATGTGGCAGGAAATAAGTGTACTAGAAAATGAGTGTATGTGAAGGTGTAAATCAGGTGTGCCTGATGTACAAAGGTGTTGATGAAGAGAAGACTGAGAGGGGATCTAATTAATGTGTATCAATAGATGAGGGCGGGGTGGCAAGAAGAAAGGGGAAACCTCTTTTCACTTGTGCCCTGCGATAGGACAAGGGGCAAGGGATGCAAGCGAGAGCACAGGAAGTTCCACCTCAACATGAGGAGGAACTTCTTGACTGTGAGGGTGACAGAGCATTGGAACGGGCTCCCCAGAGAGGTTGTGGAGTCTCCTCCTCTGGAGACTTTCCAGACCCATCTGGATGCGTTCCTGTGTAACCTGCCCTAGATTCTCTGGTCCTGCTTGGCAGGGGGGTTGGACTCGATGATCTCCAGAGGTCCCTTCCAACCCCTCACATTCCATGATTCTATATTCAGCTTCCTTTGATGTCACAGAGAGATTGTTATTCATTGCAGTCATGTCCCTTTAATCTTTTATTTCATCTCTCTGAAACACCAACATTATGCCATGGGTTTCTTTTTAAGTGCTTCTAGTTGGGTGATAGCTGTAATTACCATTACATCACTTTCCACGCATCTAGGGAGGCTTGGCTTTTTGTGGTTATTCTTTTTTTCATCTGATTATTTGAATCATATCCCCTCAGGCATGAAGTTGTAAGAATGTGGATTTATGTCATAATAAGGAAATACACAATATTTCAAGTGTTTGGCAAACCTTTTTTTCTGTTTGTGGGCATGATTAATGCTATTTTAAACATCAACCTTAAACATTAGAAGTTCCTTGAAGGAGGCAGTTGGACTTTTTCAAATGAATGCTGTCTTTCAGTTTGAAATCACTGCCTTTTGAAACTGCTTAGTCACACTAACATAAATATAAAAATGTCTTGAAAGATCCAATTACATACAGAAGTTTACTAATTTAGCTGGGGGTTATTTGAGAGAATCCTTTTTTACCCCATGTACTGTTTTGGAAGAATATCTGCTTTCTATAATTCTCCCCTGACACAGATACTTCCTACTCGAACAGCTTTTGAAAGCTTTAATACCCACTGAAAGTTGCATCCTTTCTGTTAGTTTGTCAAACATTAACTTGTAAAATAATCTTGTGAGAGGTGAAGGTTTATTTTCAGAAAACTGTTTTTGTGCTTCATATATTTGCATTGAAATTAGGTTTGTATAGGTTAAAAATGAATGTTTTGAAGAATTATATCTTTGTTTCTGGCTGAATGTCTTTTCTAAAATTGAAAATGGTCTGCTACAAGTGCAGAACAAGTTTTTATAAACACCTGTCATTTTATATTGAAAAGCTCCTGCTTCCCTTTAAAAAAAGGCAGGGGGGAGAAGGGATGGGGCAGGGGCTTAACAGAATTTGTTGGCCAAACTTAAAGTGGAAATTCTAATTATTTTTTTTTTCTTTATGGTTACATGTTTTGACTGCTGTTGCCTGTAAGGATGTGTCCTCAAACTTCAAAGTACTGCCTTAAAAAAACAGGATTTCAGTGTCTTATTTGACCCTCAGTGACTCAGACCTTTAATTATTGCTTTGTTGCTTCTTTTTGAGTGAGGGGAAGAACGACGAAGGCACGTTTAGCAGCGCATTTCGATCTGCTGGAGAGCATTGTGATGGGAAGAGAAAAGGGTTTCATGTTTTCCATGGTATTTCTGATGCCACACAACCATGGCATAAAAAATGAGTTAAGAGTTGAGCTTATTTCTCTTGAAATTACACTGTCCCTGTTGTTGCTTGGAAAATTGTTTGTTGTGATGGATGAGAAGGAATGCATAGATTTTTCAAATGTGTTGCCAGATCATTGCTCATAGAACAATCTGGTAATAAAAAGAGAGTTGAAAGATGAGAATTCAAATGGATCTGAGAATGAATTATTGAGTAAGGCCTCTGTTCCAGAGCCTGAAAGGCTTATTTCGAGGTTTGGTTTTGGTTTTTTTAATAATTGTTGGCTGCTTTCCTGCTCTTAGTGACAGATCCTGTATGAAAGTCTAATGCAGCTGAAACTCAGACCGATTTTACTTCTGTCTTATGTAATTGAGGCTTTACTGCAATGGCTGAGGTTCCGGGGACGTAAAACTACAGAGCTGCCTTGGCGGTGAATCAGATCTGTCAAACTTCATGTTTCTTGATAGGGATAGCTGCTTAATAGATTGTTTGTTAAATAATTCAAGATGTTTTCATTAAGCTGAGTGATTGTGCCTTGTAAAACCTTTCTTTTGTTCTTAAATCTCATCAGGCAATCAGTTATACCTGTGGAGCTAGGAAAATCTAACTGTAAAGAAATGACTAGTGCTGCCAGAATCGAGAGGGCTGCATTTGGGTTGAATTCTGCCTTTTTTACCCCTTTTATGATGGCCTCCTTGAAGTGCAGTACTCTTCTTCAATCTGCAGTTTCATACTCTTCTCCTAGGCTACCTTAAAAGTCTCATTCCTGCTTATTTAAAGGTTTATGTTTTCTAAAATGGCTTTGCTTTTCCCCCAATCTCCATTTCTCATATTCTCGTCTATATATTGATATTTGATAAAAAATATCATGCACTGTTTTTAATCAAGAGATGTTGGGAAAAGGTACTAGGAGTAAAATAGGACTCTTCAGGGTAATTCAGTAGGGACAATAATGATTTTTGCTGAGAAATAAAATTGCTGCAAGAATTGCAGCCTGTGAACTGAATAGAAATGTGCAAGCTACCTGAAGTTACCTTCTCTCTAGTGCTGCCTTAGGAGAGAGATCTATTAGCTGGAGATAATGATTTGGGGAAAAAAAAAAGTGATTTTCTTTCAATTTTAGATTTCTGTTGAATGGAATGTATCTTAGCACCGCTATTCTTAAAAAAAAAAAAACCAAAATAAATCTGTCGCTACCAGGGACAAGAATAGAATTGAAAGAAAAAACTCCTCCTCCCTCAGAAAAATCACAGAGCATTTGGATAATATGTTGAACGTGAGGGGAGAGTCTTCTGTGCAGGGGAAAGGGGAAAGTACAGTTTGCAGACATCTCAAATGATACTGTAGAACTGATCTGACTTCTGAGAAGTAAAAAAAATCTGGGGAAGATCTGGATAATTTTTTTTTTTTTAATTCTCAACCTAATCCCGAGTTTTGTTTGTTATCAGGACTTAGCCTTGCTTAGGGCAGTAATGGTATGGATGTCTACAAAGTTGTTGCTGTTTCATTTTTCTTAGAAAAGAGGATCAGTAGGATAAGTTGAGAGGTTGACATTTTTATTTTTCTATTGATAATAATGAAGTTTGGTGTCGTTTTGGCTGTCAGTAGAGATGATACTAAGCAATGCCTTGCTCCGTCAGCAGCTTTCCTTCCTTTCACCATCAGAAGTTCTGCTTCTGTGCTTTAGCCAAGGAGTTGAATGTCATCCTAAATAAAATAAGAATAAGCAATTTCCAATAGCTGGAGTTCAAATGCTGACAAGCAGGTGAATCTAGAGAGCTGCTGAAGTGCCAGGTCAAGTTTAATAGAAGATACTTTCATCTGCTGGAACGTTCATGGTGTGGAGGGAAAAGCTGGGTTGTACGGCAATTCATGGTGCAGAGGGAAGACATATCTGGGGAAGAGGATGTGTATGGATAGCGTCAGCGTCCTTGTAAGTTGTCCTCATGAAGGATAAACCAAAGTGATGTTTTTGAAGGCTCTCAAGTTCCATCACACACCTCTCCGTAATGAAAAACTAGGGAAGCCGCCCTATGGGCTAACTGAACTGAAACAGGGCTCTTTTAAAAGGAACTGCAGAGTGGGTAAAGGAGAAAACTAAATGCCTTTGCTGCTGTTAATACTCAGTTTTTGGTGGTTCCCAATTCTGGGCTTTAACAGACTTTCAGGAAGGAGTTAGTTGGCATACTCACCATCTCAAGAAAGGCAGGACAAGGCTGTGTCTGCATTACAGTTGTATAAAAGCTGCATGGAAGTTGATGTTTTTCCCTGCTAGCAGGACTAAGTTGTTTGTGGGGTGGAGCGTGCTCCCGTAGATGGAATGCAGGAAACTGTAATAAATAGGGAATAAATACTGTATTTCATACAGCAGTTCTGTAAATCTCAACTTATATAATTGGAGTGAAACTAAAGCGAATGTGATAATTTTGCCCAGCTCTTCCTTTGAATCTTTTTCCTTTTGTTCGGTTTTCAGTTAGGACTTGCAAAAATATGCTACTGGAAGCCAAATGAATACAATTATTGATTTGCATAAATATTTGCACAAGCCAGAGTCTCAACTGTTGTATCAAATGGTCCCATCAAACAAATTCTATTTAGCTGTGTTATGAGAATCACATCCTGTTCATTCTGGTGCTTTCATTGTTCTCTTAAAGGCAAATAAGTCCATGCATCATGAGTACTAAAAGTATTTCTAATTCAGTTAATATTTTATTTGGTTTTCTTTTGCATTCCGTTCATATTAGTAATGTTTGCAAGGTACCAAGCCCCAGACTAAAACAAACCAACCCCAAAACAACCCAGAAAATGTGCTTCTAAAAGCCAGCAATGAAATCTTCTGAGATTTCTGCTGGATAAGAAATATATATAAGAAAAAAGAGCAACCCACAGACAGTCTGCCTCCCCCCAACAGCCCCTTTTAATGCCCATTAATAGTTTTGCCATCACTTTTAGCTATGCGTTGCAATGCATATCAAGTGCCGACTTATGAATATTAATTTTCTGCCACTTTTGAGGCGATTTCCAGTAGGACAGTGTGTATTGCATAATGGTAAGCCCAGGATTATGGGCGTTAAAGGGAACTGAATCTCATCAGGACACTTGTTCAGTATTTTCTGTCACCAGGGAATGACCATGGTGATGAATGCTGAGATTTAAAGTGTGATGACAAGATGCCATCTAGTGACAATTTGTAGGAAATTGTAGTTCACAATCTGTATTTACAGAGCTGAATCTTTTTGAGGATTCAAAGATTGTACTTCAGAGCAGAAATTCAACCAGCATCATGTCACTATAAGTCGTTTTTCTGGAAAATGTTTTGTGCTAGATTTATCTTCTGCTATATTAGATGTGGAGCACTGGTGCTCAATTCCTTTGCCTCCTGTCCTTGCCCCTGGTTTTGTTTTGCAAACACAACTTCTGCCACTGCTTCCTCCCAAATCATCTGTTGTCTCTGGCAAGCATAAAACGTGTTTCTTGGTGAATTTGGTAAAGTGGTGGGGGTAGTATTTCAGCAGCTGTATATATGTAGTAGCGGTAGAAGATAAGCTATTTTGAACATAGAGCATTTGGGGTTTTTTCTTAAAAAAAAAAAAAAAAAACAGATTAAATTCAATTTGTGAGCATTTGCATTTTTTTCTGTTCCTTATTGGAAGAAAGTAAGTTTGTTTTTTTTTTTTTTAATTTATTCAGTTGCTGCTTAGAAGTATCAGGTACATAAAATATCTGGGGTTATTTTCAGGACAGTTATTTTCTTTTACTGGGAAAGCACCAGCATGACAAATTAGGTATCTACTATTGGAGTAATACACTATGTTGAATGGTACGGGTCTTCTGCTGGTCACAGACATCTGGTTTCCCTGGAGAGAGCCAAATCTGGTTTGGAGGATGCTGTCTTACTGCATCCTGGCAAAATCATGCCTGAAACAGTTTCCTTTCATTCCAGAAATAATCTTTATAATGGGTTACCCAAGAATGCGCAGGGAAAACCGTCCTCTTGGCCGTGTTAGCAAGAGTGTGCAAGGAAAGCGTCCATGTCTTTATCAATGTCAGATGATACCAAGTTTTTCAGGATATGATTTTGACGTCCAAGCCAACAAAGTCCAGAATGTGTCAGGTACCTCTCTGTGAAACTGTAATTGCCACCTTCTTACGTACTTAAGGGAGAAGAGAATGTTCTCTTATTAACTATGTTTAAAGAGTTTTTAAAAGAGTGGTTGTTTACAAAAGGTGAGATAACCGAGGAAGGATGTCATGAATGTCTTCCTATCACTGAGTATTTGCAGAAATTCTTAACCTGAAGCATGTGGACAGTCCATTTGCGAAAGATCAAAGCATTTCAAAATAGGCTAACATTTGAGCAGTAATCTCTCAGACCCAGACTAAGGCTTTGTGGTGGACGTATAGTATGGTTTTGCATGTAAATGCCTTTGACAAATACAAATTATGTGCAAGAATTAAAGCAATTTAATTTGCAATACCCATATTTGGAGGTTCTGACAGTCTGAATGTATTTGAGTTAAAGACCAAATGGCTGAAAACAGGCTGTTTTTGTAAGGAAAGACACTTGCTTTTTTATTTCTTTTAAAAATATTGATCCTCCCTTCCCTTGACTGTTCCTGTAGTTCCACAAGAGCTGTGAAGGAAGTGTCAATGTTGAGTGAGGGAGACTCTTCTGAGGAAATACTAAACATCCATTTAATGCAGAATATTATTAAAAAGGTGGCAGAAAGAAATAAGCTCCCCAAAGCAATCTTGTAGTATTGGCATTTTTAAAAAAGGAAGGGTTTATGAGAGTAATTGAAGCAATTGTAAATCCTGTGTGTTGCTCATCAGTGTTTTCCAATTTACATCCTAAGAAAACTACCAGTGATTTCCTGCCTAAGACAAAAAGCGTTGTTAAGAGCATGACAATGGTTATGCTTGGTGAGACTATCGCGTATGATGTGTTACTCTAATATGGCCACTAACAAGTTTTATAAAGCTATAAGAACATGCAGATGTGCAATAATCTTTAGTATGTTCTAAATTTCTCCAAATTGTGAGTTAGATATAATGACTTGTTAAGGAAATTTTCATTTTTGTCTTTACTCACCTGTAATAAACATTTTCCCCTCAGATTTTCTCTAAACAGATTTTGAACCTGCAGATCTTTTTGGCATCTGTAGTATCTTTAATTCTGTCTTCCGACCATTCAGCTTCAGCCTGCTTGGGGAATATACAAGTTTGCTAAGTTGCTACTGTTATATTTTAAATGTATAGATAACGTTGGAAGAAATCTGCTGATTCTTCTTACTTGTCTAGATTTGTATACAAAAAGGCATTATTTAAAATTACATTATGTATCTAAATATCTGTTTTATGCCACATAATTTTAGATTATTTAAAAGCCACCGGCGAATCTCACATAAGTAAGCTTGCCAGTTTAGTGTTTATAGTGAGTTGTAGCTGTTACTAACACCAAATATTGTCAGAGTAAACTGTGGGTTTGATTAAACATTTCTATAATGATGTTATCAAGGCCTGGAGCATCTGAAATATGGTAAACAAATGTGTGAAAGTGCCGGTAAGGAGAAAAGTAAAACTGTGAGGCCAGAGTGTGGGTGTTTGTTATTCCATCTCCATTAATGAAACACTTGGTGAGCAGAGCAGCACAATGTGAGTCACTGGAAGGAATGCAAGGGCCTAGGAGTTGAGAGACTGGAATCTGATCCATTAACACCCTCAGAGCAGCGATGAATGGTGATGTTCTTTTACAATATTGCCTAGAAAGCTTAAAATTTTTTCTTTTTTGAAAAAAAAAAGTTTTGAAGCATTTTTTACTAAATTGATTATATTGCTGGGAAATTTTGTTGCTTACAATTAGGCGATAGATCTAAGCCCAAAATAGTTCACAACCCAAACTACTAGTGAAACAAGAATGATTAACAAAGGATGTTAAAGGAAGGTTGGTGTACATGAGTGGAGTGAGACTGAAAACCAGAATTCCCCGCTGTGAGAAATAGTGTCCTGAACAGACAAACTTGAATCCAGCCTTCATAGTGAGCGGTGGTTTAGGTCTGGGGCAGCGAGATGAAATTTTTGAGATAAAAAGCATCAGTGTAGAAGAGAAATATTTAGGGGGGAAAAATGGGAACTTCTTGCCTCAGAATTAAGGACTTCTTTATTACATCCAGTCACATAAATATCTTGCAGTGTTGAAAAGCTCTTCTAATATTCATAATGCCCGTATGCTCATGAAGGATTGAATTCCTGCAGAATACTGGGAAAAATAACAAATCCTGAATTGAGCTCCTGTTAACATCATATACTGTGGCTAATCTTATCCCTTGGCTCATTGCCTCAGTGTAGGTGTAAAAGTTAATTAAAGTTAACTAAAGTCAAATTATGTTCTTAAGCTTGCAGACTAAGTTTTCCCTCTTTCACTCAAATTATACTGCTTTCATATTTTTTTTAATACAGTAAGTAGAATTAGTATTTTTATTTACCAATAAAAAAATAATCTTTATTTACCCTAATTAGGAGAGAAGAGTCGGTGCTTTGACAAGACAGCCTTGAAAGGTGCTACAAAAGAAGTGCAAATATTTTCAATGTTTTATAAGTATTTCCCTTTTTCTGGCTAAAGAGATTCTCCTCACAGAAATATATGGTTTAGACCCCTGCATTTAAAGGCAGATGACCTGTTTGCCATCTGGATCCTTTAGAGCGTGTTTTTTATTCTATTGAATTTTTTATACGTATAAAATAAAGTCAAGGGCAGAGGAGAACTCACCAGATAGCAACATGATGAGACGATTCCTTTTAATATCAGAGTTTAAGTGAACCTGTCTGTGCTCTTCTCTTGCAGAGCAGCTAGCAAACAGCTTCTGATCCACACAGGTAGTATTTTCACCAGCTGCAGAACCGCAGCAGAGCTGGGGTGCCTGCAGCTTCGCGAGAGATTTTAACTTGGAGAGATTGCCCAGTGATTCTCTACCCAATGGCAGATGACACAAACATTCACAATATGGAACATAACACTTGAAACCACAGAATATCTGTAGGCCTGGAAAATTTCTACTGATGCCTCTCCAGCCTTTTTTCAAGGGAACTGCTTTATATGCTCTCTGCAGAGCTACAGGACTTGTTACAGCCCAAGGTCAACGGCAGAAGCTCAGTCCAGCACTACTGAGAATATCATACTGGAGAGGGTGAAATTTCACTCTGTGTCTTGGTCATTGGGAGCGAATATTTAAATATAGAACCAAGAGAAGGAGTCGCATTTTTGTTTACTTACCCCTGTGTGTATGAAATCACCCTTTTGTCTGAATAACTGCACCAGCAGATGCTAATTTATAGGAAAGATGCATTTGTAGCCTTCAGGTGTTATATTCCTTGAAAAATATTTTAAGATTACACTGTGTGCTTGCTATTAATGTTAATTTTAGGAGTCTTTTTATCTTTTCTCCTGAGTCCTAAATATGTCTTTGTGAATTCCTTTGTCCCTGAACTGACATATCTCTTTTTCTCTGTTAAGAGTACATTTATTCAGTTGAAAGAACTGGGACAGAACTGTTGTCACATATATATCTCCTATATTCTGTGATGAAAAACTGAAGTGGAAGTCAGGCATGTTTGGATCTTCTCTATGCTAGTATGTAGCCAGGGTGGCCTTTTAATGCTCTATACAAAAAAGGCAGCTTTTGTAAGGAAAAATACCATACAAAAAAAAGGAGTTTATTGCAGCTATGCAGCTGAGCTGTGTGCAAGTGCAGCCAGGGTTTTGTTGGGTTTGTGTTTGTTTGTTTGTTTTGGTTTTTGTTTTGTTTTTTTTATGCAAACACTGCACTAAGTTATTAGAGGTCTCTCTTTTGATTAGAACTATTCAGGGAACTGTCATGGCTCCCACTGAAGGGATTGTTGATTGCAAAAACTAGCTTGTTTGTGGTAATCTGTAATGAAGTAGAGAAATTTAGAGGATAAAGCCTGTGTCCTGTATTATGGAATCCTACAAACCCATGGTTGTGATCTCTCTGTGAGAGAGATCTCACACCTGTGAGCCAGGTCAGGTCGCTGGGTTACAAAAAGCAGAAGTCTTCTTCATGACAAAACCATGTAACGACTGTCTAATCTTAGATGCGTTTACATCTCAGTGTTCTGTCCACTCCAGCCGTTGATACGCAGGCAAACTGCATCTCCGTTCTCCTTTACTAGTGTTCGTATACGTGAACAGCATCTTTGTGTCAACAACAGGGCTGTCATTTCCACATTTTGTCTGTAAAGACTTGGATGTGTCTTGGGCCCTCGCGTGGTCTTTGTTAAAGTGTGCTTGTGATTTTTCTTCTACCCGAGATTCTGCCTTTCTGAGTATTCCTCCCTGGAGGACTGTGTAGGAAGTGCCTTTTGAACAGAATGAAACAGGTGAGTAAGTTGTGGCTTAGTTCATTAAGCAAGATAAGGCAGCTTTCCAGGCTTGTATTTTTCTCCCCGTTAGAAGCTGGAAGTCATATTTTATTTTTCATAGTAAAAGGTATGAAGGCTTTTCAGCCCAAACTAACAACAAAATCTGATGAGATAGAGCCCTTATGCCGCTGCTTTTAATATGCTGGTCCCAGGCTCTGGATTTACCCATGTAGTGTGTTAATGCTCATGTACTTGCTCTTCTAGCAGGAGCTCTAGACCTGCAGGCATCAGAGGCAAGTTCTGCTTGCTAATCAGAATACAGCATCAGTATTTTCTGCAAATCCTTATGTTATCCGTGTGGTATTAGCAGTTTCTGAGCTGGTGCACAACCAGTTTCACAGTGAATCCGTTTTCTCTGTGATCTTTTGACCAACCTGTCCCAGTGTGGAGCAGGTGGTAGGTACACTGCTCTGCAGTACGCAGGTCCAAAGGATAGCCAGAATGATCATAGCTCACTCTGAAGCATTGTCCAGAGTGGGAGAGGAGAGGAGAATTAATTGATTGCCTTTTTTAAGGAAGCTGGCCACTAAAGAATGAGGTGAAATATCCTATTACCAGTAATGTAAGACCAGACCTCCCTGTCTAGAGGTCACTGGAAGTCTACGTAGCACATCTTCCTAAATTAACAGAATAAAGGGAAAGCAGGTAAAAACTGAGTAGCAACTTAAGTGGCATGATTTAGGTTTTTGAAAAGGGGAACAATGTCACAGCTTGTAAATGCCTGCGAATGTAGATAAATTCCCATGTTGCCTTCTTAAATGTGAGATGGAGACGAGACAAGGTTCTGTCATAGATACTGGGTTATCAAAGAGTCTGCTCTGCCTGGCTGATACAGCTCCCAAAGTTTTATATGCATGTACAACCCAGTATAACAAAACAAGAGCAGGAAAACATTTAACTGTTTGCAAAGGCCTTGATTTTTATATGTACTGTCAAAACAAGGAAATTTCTATTTTATCTTCTCCCCATTGGGAATACTATAACTAAAAGTGAACAGTATAACTGAAACATAATTACAGAGGTCCTGTTCTCATGTGTTGGTGCCATTTCATCTGATTCCTTTGCCCTGTGATTTTTTTTTTTTTACTATGGAATTACCTGAGGACTTTACTTAGTAAATTCCTGAATTACACAAGGAACTGTACTTTTAAAAGGAAGTGGTTTACCTGAAGTTCAAGTTCTTTGTGGAAAACATAGTATTTTATCATCTTTTCCCAACTGTAACAGAGGCTCTGTTATGCTATCGTGCAACCTTTGTGGACAAAGTCTTTTACCCTTCCTTTATTTTTCCAGGATTGGACAGGGGAGATCAGGTTTCTCAAAGGAAAATGTGTACCTATTTTATGCTGTTAGAGTATTTTTGGTATGTTCAGCTCCATGTTTGGCTGTGCATTGTAGTCTGGTAGAACATACTTTCTAGAACAAACAGCTCTGAAATCCCCAGGAATTACAGTAAAATCCTGCCATTTGACCTTGACTTCTTCTAGCATGACTTGATTTTACCAATTCCTGATTAGCTGTATTAGCAGGCTGGCATAATTTCTACAGGCAAATGTGTTGTCCCACTGTTGATAAATGAAGCCTCTATCCCGTTAGTTAACACGGTCTCCCTGGGGACTATTATGGTGTCAACAGCATTTTGAAAAATTGCTGCAGAACTAATAAGGACAGGGAAGCCTGCACATGCACATTTCATTCATCTGCTTTTCTTTTGTCCCTTCTTGACTTATGCTGTAGTCCTCTCAGTCTTGTCCAAGCCACTTAAAGAGGAATAGTGCTAGAAGATTTCTTTTCAGTAGTATTTGTCTTGCCTTGTTTTCTTTAGGAATACCAGTTCGAAATAGGATTAATTGGAATGTACGTGGAGGAGTGAAGATTTTTTTTCTCTTGTTTTGTAAGAACTTGCACCTGGTGATTTTATAGGGCATTTATTTCTGTATGTTGGATAACCTCTTAATGCTTCGTACCAACACAGTATGTCCATCATATTGTGTAACAATTAAGAAATCACATAAATGTAACGAGGAAGAAAGAATGTACTACTTCTTTTTGGCCAAACCAAGTATTGCTAATGCAGGAGCTCCTTTTCTGAACGTAATGATGCTCCTTCATAGTACAGAAAGACTGTGTTGGTCATGTGTATCGTTATACAGAACTTGGAAGGACACTTAAATATGCTGTAGTTATACAGAACTTTGAAGGTTGAGGATGGAGTCCAGGAGCCACAAATATTCTAGTGCATGTTGTGCTTATGGTTAACCTTCAACTGAGACCCTCTTTCCTCTCAAAGACCTTCCATTTCAAAAGCCTCTGGAACTTCCGTACCCTATGATCCTAGAAAAGTACCTTTCCACTTCTTATGATGTGTGGGTCTAGTTTATCTATCAGATTTGCATTGCAATAAATCAAGAAAGATACCGTCATAAGAGTTGGCTCTCCTCAGGCTTCGGGACCCTGCTGTTTCAAACTGCTGGTGTGTATTGATTCATTGAACTGACTCTGTAACAAGACTGCGTTGACAGTATTTGGAAAGCACTCTGTGGATTTACAAAACGCAAACAATTAAATTATACAATGAGGGCTGAACCAGAATACTACAGAGTGGTTCAAAATTTAGAACTGTGGTATGTAAGGAGTTTGGGGAATTTTTGTTTTGTGGTGTTTTCTGTCTGAAGTATGTGAAACTGTATCATTGAAATCAAAAGATTAAGGCTGATTCATTTGCAAAGGGGCTAAGGGCAATACTGGAGACCAGTGAGCATTTAGAATGTGAGATTGCAAGGAAAACCTTGATGCAAACATCCATCAGCAGCTTCTGAGTTTGGAGTGCTGTGTGTGAATGGGTCTGCAGTGCTACAGGCACACATCCTTCAGAGGTTGGAAGTGGACAGGCAGATGACTTCAGATTTCCGAGCTGGTAATTGTATATACAGTAAGCTACTCAGGTTGGTCTTATCTGTTTTCATAAAGCACCATTTTCACAGAATTACAGGTAATCTTTTCTAAAGGTTTGCTCTATTATAAAGACGTCTGTGAAGCTGGGATATGACAATTACGACTCAGAACACTGTATTCTTCCAGCATCATGTAATTCTTCTTGCATATGGCTTATCTTAGACGACCCCTCGAACAGTACAAATGGCTGCTTTCAGAACTTAGGTACTTCAAAAGTTACATTACTGAAACGTGTAAGCCACTCATTATTTGGATTAAGATTTCCACTTCAATAGGTATTGAAGAGGAATATTGGAATTGTTAAGGAGTTTAAAGAATTTACGATTTATTTGCTTCATAAAGTACATTTTGTAGAATATTTGCAGTTTGTGTATTTTGTGGTTTATTGCATGTTTTACAATAACCTTATATTTTTGGGAAGTACAGTATTATAATGTGGTCATTCCAGAAGGATTTTTTTACTAATCCCCTCAGTCCTGTATAACTGAATAAAGCCACCACTGTCTGGTTGTTGCTTAGATGCTGTTGCGTGTTCAGTTCTGGTGGTGACAATATAAGGCTGTCTTCCCACAGAAGTAGGGGTTAGAAGAAAATCTTAAGCATCTTAATCAACATGTTTCTTTGAGAATGTCAGGGCTATATGAATATTTCTGACTTTCACTCCCTGTCTCTGGCAAGACTTAATTTATGTTGTAGCGTACGAAATCCATGTGTCTGGGCATGCTTCTGCCATTGGTTTATTTGGAAACATAAGTAAGATGTTGTAGTTTTATATTTATTTTCATCATACTGTTTAAATCCAAGACACGTTAGTTTCTTGGATAATTATCTCCATTAGCACTAAAATCTGCAAGTAGCTGTTCTACTCATGAGAGACAGGAGCCTCAAAACATGAGTCAAGACCCATTTTTGTTAGATAGTGACCAAATCCAGAAGGAAGGCATGGTTTCAGCATCATTTCCTCCATATTCTCTGCCATGCAGATGCTGAACACCACCTTGCATGCAGAACAGCCTCTGAAAACTCAGCTGAAAACAAACATTAACTTCCACAGATTTAAGCTGAGGCTTTTAAGTTGTACTCTGTGTAGTCACGTATACTGCCTGCCACTAGGAATAGCACGATTCAAGTCTGGGGTTGGACTGTGGTGACCAAAGCTCCAGCTCTGCAAGTCTAGTTGGCTACTCTGTGGCTCATCTGAAAGACGACAATAATTGTAGCCTTATTTTAGGGTTGGTTTTCCTTGCTTAAATAAACAAATGGAACAAAAATAAATGCAGCTTTTCATATTTTCTTTTAAAAATGCTAACAAGTACTGTACACCCCTGACTAACACAGCTTCTTACATTTTTACCTTTTTCGAGACATCCTACTATTTTCCAATGTCAAACATAACCTTTGTAACAAAATATGCAAAGTGTTCTGTACATAGAGGACCTTGGAAGGCTGGCAATTTTCTTGATGCAAATTTCAGAGCAAAATGAACCCATTAACGGAATTAGCAATTCAAAAAGGCAAAAGTTCATGGTAAGGAAACAATCAAAGCTTTTCCAAAGGTACCATTTTGTATTGTTGTAGTCCAAGTATGTGCATAGTTTGTTTTCTTTGCTTTCTTTTTTTTCCTTTTAGAATAAATTGACATATGACAAGAATGCTATTTATCTAAAGTAAATTAGCATTTTAGAAGAGGAAGTAGTTCTTAGGACACTGGTTGTTGCTTTTTAGAAAGCTATGATTTCTAATCTATTGCAGTAGTAAAATATGCAGCTACAGAGTGGTGAAAAAAGAATTTGCTTGAATAAGAGCATTTGTAATTACAGAGGGGTTTGTAATGTGGGGAGGCAACGTGCAGGGGAGGGACTCTCAGACTGCAGAAATTAAGGAGTTTTCAGTGAGGACAATTATGCCTTTAATTTACATCAATTGACAGCCTTATTATTATAATAGGAGGCCATGACAAGGTTTTTCAACCAGTGCACCTTTAGCTTTTGTCCTCAGTCATCACTGAAGTCTGATGCTGAAAACATGTTCTTCTTTCACAAAAAGCTTCATTCTTTGAAGATACTTCGAGATATTGAAATGACTATTGAATTTTTGGATAACATGATGAATTAATTATGGTGTGTAGGATGTGATGTTACTTGTGATGTGATGTTACTACTGCTTATGTCTCTGCTCAGAGCGGTTTCACTGTTCATCTGTACTTTTTCTCTGTATGCTTTATCAGTCAGTTTGCCGTTGTACCTTCACCTTTATAAGCACTTCAGAGTGATGAACTGATCTTGGTTTGGGGGTTTGGCACAATTGGGTTTTGATTCTTGACTGCAGTAAGACACTAAGAAAACCAGAACACTCTTAGGATATACAGATACTCATTTTAAGGATTGTTTTATGTTTGCATATTCTTTCTTTTCTTCACTTGCTGAGTTCCATAGGCGCTGGGTTTTTAATATCTCCAGGGGATGTAGGATCCCTTCTTGGCTTCTCTTCCAGTTTTTGACTACCTTCCTGATTAAATTTGTTTTCCCTTTTTCCAGTCAGAAGCTTTGGTGTTCTGGGCTGTATCTGTTGCCACTTGTCTTGTCACTGTACCCCTGTGAGAAGAGCCTGTCTCTCTCTCCCTCTTCAGTACACTGCTGTTAAGTAGCTTAAGAGAACTGTATCTTCTATTGGCTGCTTTTTCTTGGGGCTGGAGAAATCCAGTTCTCTGTAGCCTCAGTGCTACAGTCCCTGACCATCCTCATGGCCTCTGATAGTTTTGCTCTGCTCTGTCAACATCTGTCTTGTACTGGGAAGCCCCAGACTGGACACAATGAGGCTTCACAAGGACTGAATATAGTGGAAGGGTCACTTCTCTCAACCTGCAGGCTGTGGTCTTCCTTGTCTTGGTGTTGTGAGTGGGTGGTCTTCCTTCTACTGAGTGGTAAAGGCATAACATGAATTAACCTTCATGTTCAGAAATGTCTTTCACCCCAAAAATCCAGTTCCCTCAGACTGCACATTTTAAGCAGAGCTGCCTGTTAAAACCTGTGTTGTTCTTTCCTCAGTGTTGCCCATGTTTATAGCTTAGGATGTTAAAAAAAGATGAAGTAGGAAGGTAAATAATAAAAAGTAACTAGTTCAGTGCTCTGTGCCCCAAGGACTTTTTCAGTATCTCATCAACACAAAAGAAATTATTATTTCTGGAAAGTGTACATGCACATGTGTACAGTTGTAAACAAGTTTCATACTATTATCTCGTGCATGGGGAATTGGATGTGGGTTAGGCTCTGAAAGCTAATTTTATGTTCTTTCAAATATTCTAGTGGCACAGAAAACATTTCAGCAATGTGCGAATGTGGGCTTTAGATCCTACTGTATTTTTTTGTTGTTGTTGTAAAAGGGCAAAGCTACTGAAGGGAAGTCATCCTTAGAGACTGAAAAAGCCGGTTTGGTGTGATCCAATGCTGACAGTCTGCACTTGATTCATTTTGGTGAAGTTGTGTTAAATGAGTAGTTAGCTCGGAAAAATGCGTTGATACCACTAGTGATACATAAGGGTGTTCTGTTTTTAACAAAATCTAAATTTGTTATTGATTTTGGTAAGCGATAAGTTGCCATCAGAAATACAGAAATATCCCGAGCTGGTTCAATTCTGGGTGAATAATGCTGAAACTTTCTTCAGCTACAAATACAGGAGCTATGAGCTACTTCACAGATTTTTTTTATTGCACAGTATGTAGTTTATGACTGTTGTTTCCATGCATAGTATGTAGGTAGTGCCACAGGTTATACCACTATTGCCGCTTTGAAGTGCAGCATGTCAAAATACTAAAAGAAAAAACCTGCAGGGCAGAATTCAGTCGATTACATTATTTGCAAACTCATGCCAAGAAAAGTCTTGTAGCTGCTAAACAGGAAACCTTAGCACCATTTCTCTGTTCTCTCCCTCTCAAGAAGCAGCTTGACAAAACTAAAATAACTATCTGTTAACAAAGTGTTATTGATATCTCCTCAGCAATCTTTAGTCTCCATTTTTCTTACTTGCTTTTTATAGGAATTTTCTTTCGAAGTGGCCGTGATGGACTGTACCCAGCTGACCCCTGCTATCTTATAACCACACAGAAACTCTCAAGGCACCATTTTCATTACAACCAGCCGAACACTTGGCTGTGCTTGTTAAACCACAGTGAATATTTTTTACAATCCTGTCTTTTGGCTCTGGTACCTTATTTAAAACTCCAAACTAGCTGCTTTCCTTCTCCTCATGCAGAGATGTAGTGTTGTAGATTTAAGCTGCTTGCTTTATAGAGAGAGAAGGCCAGGAGCAACTACTTCATCATCCTGACACCCCAGCAATCACCGGTCCCACGTAGAACTGAGCTGGAAGGGAGTAGAATTAAGCCACTATTTTGCAAGTGCGGAGTTGAAAAAATACACAGCTTCCTGCAATTAAATGTGGAGCAATTAATTATAGTGGGGAGAAATCAATTCAGTTTTGGGTTTCAGGAATGATTTTTAAGTGTGTAAAAGGATGTTAATCACCATAGTAATGATATTAGGAAAACCTTATTTAGTGCTGCTAGCTGCTTGAATGAGCAATAAAGCACAATGTTTATCTCTCAATCCATCATTCAGTTGTTTTCACTGTCTCTTTCTCTTTTTCCACAGTGTGATATTTTTGTTTCAAAACAAAGGCTTTCACTCCTTTCAGTTTGAACATTTAAAGTATGCCAAATGCAAATTCAAGCCGTAATGTCAGTCAGCCTACTAAATATCTAACTTCTTTCAGAGTAGAATGGCACTGTATTGTTTTATAAAAAGCCTTAAAAAATATGGTTGAATTTCAGGAGAAATAAGATAGCTAAGATTTCCATACTAGTCAGTTGTACAACATAAACATTTAACTCTCTTTTGCTCTCGGTGTATTTGCCTTGCAATCTCTCTATTATGCTCTAGGTGTGTTAATACTTTTGCTCTCTTAACTTTCTCGAAGCAAAAAAGTACAACAAGATTTTCTTTATTTTGTTTCTTTCCCTTCAGTGTGTGATTTATAGAAGCAAAAGGATTTGAGAGAAGCTGCCTGCCAAAAATCCTCATTTTTCAGCTTTCTGAACTTTCAGCATTCTGAAAATTCAGCAAATATTAGTCTTTCAAGTTCTCTCTGCTCTCCTTATTCTAAGTCCATGTATGGAATACGAATCTACAAAAAAGTCCAAGTTCTTGGATTTAACTTAAAGGTGCTATAGTTTGGGAATCTAAATACTTAGTGATCCCTTTTCTCAGATGCTGGTCCACGTATACTGTGAATTCATTCTTTTTTTTAAGCTGGATTTATGATGTAGTGGCTGGAATTAGTGACCAATAAATGTTCTCTTTGTTCTTAGTGTAAATTGAGAGTATTCCCACCAAAGAGATCCTAAGGTCCTTCCATACATTAGGATATATCAGAACGAAGATTTTGAGCTAAGGATGCTTATGGAAAGACAAAATAGGTACAAGTAATCTTCTTCAGCAAAAATCTAAAGCAGATTAAAAAAAAAAACCAACCAAGAAACTGGAGAATATGAAGCCAGCAATGGTTGTCTGCTAAAATTGATAAATTGGTAATGATGAATCCAAGTTCAATTTTGATTTCTAGAGTAAGATTAATATAGTTGCATGGCAAAATATGATTTCCAGCTCTCTGGAAATAAGCTCTCAGCAAACTGGCAACATTTTACCCAGCAAATGCAATAACTGCTAACCTTTCTAAACAGGGAATTGTTCAGCTGTGAACCTGCCACCTGCGTATGTATCAGCCTTGGTTTCCTTTAGAAGTTGGTGGTTTTTTTTTTTTTTTTCTTCTGCTCTTTATTTAAAGTTCCAAGCAGGGGGACTGCTATTAGCAAGATGGATCTCTAGCAAAGTATATTAAATAATGTGCAATATGAGGGAACAATTAATTGACATGTCTTTTTAAAATGCCTGGTGGTCTCCAGACATTAATTTGGCAAGTATTTAAAGCCTAAATAATGTTTCTACAAGCAGTTGAAAAGCCCAGAAACACAAGAGCAAGATGTGGACCATTAAAATAGTTAACTCGGTGTTTTAATATTTGAATAGTAACAGAGCTAAGGTAGGGCTAAAATTCTAGTATCATCTAGTATGTGTGTCCCATTACCCCTTTATAGACTCATGCAGACACTAATCAATCATATTATTTTGTAGGACCTCAGAAAGTTTAAAGGTTATTTAGCTGGTAGAAGTGCTTGGGGTGATTACTTCTGGTTTGCTTATTCTGCACTTTTTTTTATAAAACAGTAACATTTTATGCCCAGCAAGCTCTATTACTCCTCATTTGTTTGTAATGCTTCACTTCACATGCAGGTGCCAGGTACCTGGGTTATTATTCATTTTTGAAAAATGCTTAGCGCTGTTCCTTCCATTAGCTTCTGCAACAAATAGACTCTGATTAATCATACTCAGCCTTTGCACCTTCCAGAACTGAAGCTGCGAGTGGAATGTGCCACAACAGTTGAACAACAACCATGGTGCTACTGTTGCTCATGGCGTGTGTACAGTTGGAGTAAGAGTCTCCTGGTCAGGAGTGTGGGGAGGAGGGTGACAGTCTCTTGGGTATCGTGGATGTATTTGTCATGTTTTGTTTTTATGTGGGTGTCACTTATGATTAAAATACACATTTTTATAAAAGTACTTACGTGAGTGTTAGCTGTGATTTAGAGCATATTTATTGAATCAAAGAACATGTGTTATGTATTTCAGCTTGTTAACCATAATATGGTTTATGAGATCACATATTAATTCTTCAGATATCATGTAATTCACAATGTAGGTGTTTTCCCTTTAAGCATGTGAAAATAAGCAGGGATGGTTAGTGGTAACAATCACTAAACTGGGGTTCTAACTATTAATTTACATCTTGTCTTTTGACCACCTTAGAGTAATACATGTTTTCCTCTGTAGATCAAGACAAGAAGTCAGATGTGGATGCGCAGGGAATGTGTTGAGTGCTCTAAGGAGAAGAATCAGAAACTTTTAGATTGAGACACAGCCAGAGATCTCTGAGTGACATGCTCATATGGGGATATGGTGGGTACAGAGCTGGACTGCTCAGGGATGAGCATAAATCAGAAAGGTCTCTGTGTGAAAAGACTCATAGGCACAGGAGCCTGGGGAACAGATTTCTGTGAGGAGTTCTCTTCCCTTGCGTCATGGGTTTTGAAGCAAGAGAACATATAGTTCTCATGGAGAAAAAGCATGAAGAGTTGGGAGCTGAGAGATTGTAGAACAATTTAAACAGTGAAAAAGATCTTTAAAGTTGCTTGGCTTTTGTGTTTGAGCGTCTTTACCTGTTATTTGAGAAGGTTGTAGTTATAGGATTCCTGTACTCAGAGATAGGGACCAAAATGCTGGGGCATAATTATTTTCCAAATTAGAAGTGAGACCAGCCATATGTATTTTTTTCTGGTTCCTCAGGAGATATTGAGGAGGGACTCCCTTGTGTTGCTGTCATGGGTTACAAAATAACTTGTGAGTGTCAGCACCAATTTTTAACAGCTGCATCTCTGCGAGTTCTCACTTGTTGATTTGCTTGCAAAGAGGAAGAAGAGTGCTGAGAAATTGCCTTCCCTAGGATAAAACAGTAAGAGACAAGAGAGTAAGAGCCCTTGGACACTGAGGATCATATTCTAGGCAGAAAAGGAAATGCCTTGGATTCGGGTAAAATAAAGGTGAGCAACAATGGTCGCGGAACCACTCACAGAGGCTCTGTTCTGAACTTGTGAGATCTTTTCGTTCTTTATTGCTGAGTTAGCTGTCGCTGTGGGGCTGGGGACTGACCTCAGCAACTTCTGTCCCTTACCACCTATGCAGCAGTGAGCGGATCTTACGCTGAGATCCTTTTCTCTTAATCCATCCCTTTCTGTGAGTCAAATCTGATCCACATATTTTGTGGATCACCTGTCAATCCAGAGGAGAACACTGGGGTGAAAAATGAAGTCTTGCATTGTAGAAGAAGGAGCTTGTATATTCCCTTAGAAAAGGTAGGCTGGCCTCATGGATTGAGGACTGGCCTGAGATGCAGCACAGTTTCTGATTCTTTCTCAGGCTTCATGTGCTGCTGAGGAAGTTACGTGACCTCTTTTCTTGTAGACTCTCAAGTAAAGGGATAAAAAAACCTCCTACTGACTGACATCAAGCAGAACCCCCAAACTGGGAACCATGAGTGTGTTAAGAGAATGCTTGTGATAGATACAAACACTTCAGCGCTGGGGTTGAGGCCAGGGCCTGGGCATGTGATGAGTATTGGACAATACCATTTATTTACTTAGCAAGGCAGCTGCTGCTGCAGGGAGCAGTTCTGAGGCCTTTTTTAGCATTCCAGAGGAAAATGTTTGCAGGTGCTGTTTGTGCCTGTACAGCGTGGCCTCCTAATGTAAAGGCACCTGTTGGTAAATCTTCAATGCTGAATTCATTAGACCTCATTAAGAGTGTGGAAAGCTTTGAAGAAAATCAGGCTTCATGATCTCTGTATTTTCAGATGCTGAGAAGGGTAATACTTTAAACCTCATTCCCTTATTAAAGCCATTATTGTACAGATCCAAGGCTTGTTGGTTTCATAGTGTCTTACACTGGCCTGGAAGTTTGAGGAGTGATGACAGGTTAAAATGGAGCAGGAACGAAATGTAAGAGTATTATAGATTTTGTATTTGCGTCTCTTATTTAAATCAGCTATTCTACTTTCCCTTTCCTCAAAGTAAAATTCTTTCTGGAGTGTTTGTGTCATTATTGTGACTGGTCACACAGGATAAAGAAGCAGCCTTGCAGGGCAAGTGTAGCGAGCGTCCATGGTAAAGTTTTGGTAGCAGGGGAGCTAAGGGGAGGCCTTTGTGAGGAGAGACTGGGCTGCCTCATGCCCAGCACAGTTCCAGATGGTTCCTTAATCGAGAAAGGGCAAAATCCTACCCAGTCTGTGAGGAGTGAGGTGGGGAGAAAGTGACAGATCCAGCCCTGCAACCACCTGGGTGAGAGGTGTGTGGAGATGCTGCAGGCGTGGGGCAGAGATTCCCCTGATGCATGGGGAAGCCGTGGTGGGGCAGGTGTCCACATGCGAGGCCATAGAGGACCTCTTGCCAGAGCAGGTAGATATTACCTGAAGACAACTGCAGCCTCTGGAGAGCCCGTGATGGAGCAGGTCCTCCTGACAGGAATGGCTCCTTATGGAGAGGAGCCCATGCTGGATGAGGTGTATTCTGAAAGACTAAAGCCTGTGGAAGGACACAGTAGGACAGGGAAAAGTGTGTGAGGAGCAAGGAGCGGCAAAGAGGAGCTATTACAGGCTGAGCACAGCTCTCCGTTCTCCTTCTAGGATACCTTGCTTTGCTGTAGGGTTGAGTTCTATATCCCTCTCTAATATATTATCACACATTGTCCGCTTTAAAAGTAGTTGTTTGGCTTATTTTTTTGGTTAGAAAGAATAATGCAGATGAAATCTTCACCTGCGAGAAGATGAAATCTTCACCTGTGAGAAATAATTGGATAAACCAACGTGTAGGGAGCAAAAGAATGTCATTTAGCCTCTTGTACTTCCAAAGCCTGAGTTTGTACAGTCACTCTAGAGCTGTCTCATCTGTGGGTAGATATTAATTGAGGGTTTTATGAAAACATCTGGCAGGAAGTGACATCTGTACCAGCAGCTGGCAGGCAGGAGGAAAAAAAACAAAACAATAAAAGAGGCTGAGAAAAGATGAGGACGAGTGGGGTGATGAATCAAGAGTTATAATTATTTGTAGTGTTTTCCTGAACTGGGCATGATCCCATTAATAGGATAACAACCATTTGTGGTAATTTATTGGGCAGTGCATGAGCAAGAGAACTGAAGTTTTGGTCTTTAATTCTGAAGCAGTTCTACCACTTTATGGTGTATTTTTATGATGAAAGATGTGAAGAAAAGCAAAGGCTAAGATTTTCAAACCTAGCTCCTGAGAGGGAACAGACCTGCATTTACATCCCCTGATATACCTGCCCTACTTTCCAGTAGTGGTGCCTCAAATTCCATTTAAAAAGCTTGTTTTAATGTCTGTAGGTGAAAATTAAATATGGTACTCTTTTGAAGTGTTGGGGAACAGCAGTGCATCAGCTCAGGCAGTTGGCTGAAACCTCTCTGTAGTCTTTGTGGAATGGAACATGTTGAAGTGAGTCACCTGCAACCAGATGATAGAGGTTGTCATCTGCACTTAACGTGGTTGTGGTCCTTCTTATTTCATTTGGTGATGAACTTAACACAATTAGGGGAAGAATCTTAATTAGGGGTTTCCTGTAGCTTTATTTTTCCAAGTGGAAATTAGGAGCTATAGCTAATTTGTCTCGCAGTTTGTGGTACTGAATTCTTGAATGCGTTTCTTTCTGGCTTTCAAGGTAGTCAAGCCACTGAACACTTCAGGACTAACAGTCTCGTCATGAGCAGAGACACCCAAGCTACTACTGCCCTTGTGCTTAGCCATGGAGAACCATGATTCCCACGGCAGCACAGATTTCAATAGCGCTGAACGCAGGAAAAACGGTCGCTATCAACGCAATTGCTTCTCTCTGGGTTTTTTAGAAATAGATACTTTCAAAGAGATGTATCAAATGGATAATTCTTAAAAGCCCAATTCTTCCCCAAAGTGCAGTCGTTGTGAGAGCAGAGTGTGTTTAACTGTCATACCATACAATGGAGCCTTCTAAAGCTAACGCTGTTGAACATGATGACAATTCAGACCTGACCATCAGCCTGTATTATCATAACTGACACTTGAGTAAGAACGTTGGACCTAAAATAAAAGTGAAATAATATCTCCCATGTCTAAGAGGCATATTTGTCCTGAAGTGCACAATAACACGTACTTATACAATTTTGTAGTTATTGTTTAGTGTTTTACAAGTATTTTTTGTCATGAAATAATTTTCATAGTGTTTTGCGGTTTGTTTTCTCTTTTTTTTTCTTTTCCTGTCAGAGTGTAGAGTGAACTTGTATTCAGATCTTTGCCGAATTCAGAGCTAACATATGTTTTTTTGCTATGGTTCGTTACTTTTTACATGCACAATGCAGAGACTATACTCAAAATAACCATTTGAAGCTAAACTGATAAAGTGAGCATCTGTAAATTGTCTCTTGAGATATCAAGAGTGCCGGCAAGGGTAGAGGAGACGGTGATGAACATGGTATATCTAGAGAGATGGTGATACGGAGTAATAATGGACAGCAGGAGCGATACCAAACTGATCATACATATTGCTGCACCTGAAGCACGGGCAGATGAAAACAGAATTGCAACTAGCAATGGAAGAAGCGTTTAAGACATGATCTGCAAAAACATGAGGTGCAGTAGGTAAGAAATTGGAAGATTTAGTTACAACTGAGTAAAGATGCACCCTGAACACCCTGTGCAACAGATACTCATGCACATACATCAGGTACAACACGTACCTACCAAAAGAGCTGTGAGTGACTTCTCTCCATTTCTAGAATGCCATTGTGCGTTAAAAGTCTGTGGTTCGCTGCATGTCATTTTTAGCAGCATTTTAAGTGTTAGTCTATATAAAACACCTGGTGATGTACATTTTTTAGCTTACAAATGAGACTTTGACTTAGGGCAATATTCATCTGGAAGGTCATGTTTTTCATGCTTCGTTGCTTTCTGCTGGCTTGCAGTGTCCCTGAGAAAAGGTGCTAGTTACTGTGCCACGATCACTGTTTTGGAAAATCTTCCGTTAAAATGTGGAATATCTAGGAGTCAGATTAACTATAGATTTATATCCATTTACTGAGAAAAAGATCTGGCCTTTGAAATCCTGATTTCTAATTGGAAATAAGCATGATTCTAGACTTGCTTTTTTCCATGAAGCAACAACGTTTAAGAATAAGCTCAGATATAGATCGATTTTACTGGAATCCTTTCAGATTACCTGGCAGCACTGTCTTTTTTATGATTTAGGTCTGTGTCTTGGTCATCTCCTGCATGTCCATATGTGTTCCTTTTATTTCTCCTGGATCGTTGAAAGAGAAGTAGTCTTTTTTATGCTATTGTTCCTCTTCTATGTTTCTTCTCCCATATTGGTTTATCTGGTGGAGATGCTTATTATGTTGAAGTGAAACTTCCTGCCTTCTCCATGTAACTGTATGTCTTCCTCCTGGAGTGAGAACAGGTTTACCTGTAGTCCACTCTAACCAAAGCAGGCTTCTTATGGTAGCAATCTCAGTGGCATGTGAATTTCCAACATCTCTTCTCTACACAGCTAGCACAGTAATATTGAGAAATATTGAGAATATAGAGTTTTCTCTAAGAATTGTAACTTTTCATGCTCCTATTTATTTTCATCTAACAGAGAAACACTCTCCTGGAGAACTGCGTTCCCGGAATAATTCCCTGTGTACTGAATCTCTTTTCTCTTGTAAAACAGTTGTCTAGGTTAGAATTTCACATCCTTCCACTTTATAGCTGTTCCCTTAGTTTTGCAGCTTCTCCCCAGGTATCCAGGACACGTGGTGATCATCCTGCATCTGTTGGCTAAGGACCAATCCCAGCCCAATACTGAAAACGTTGTGCATTCAACTACAGCTGTTTTTCACTTATACAGTTACAGTCAATTTTGTTAAAAGAAGACAAATGACAAAGGATAAAAAAAGCACCCATACTTCATATACATTTGTATAAATACATTAAAAATCCTGCGGGAGTAAGTGGATGGAATAACATTATAAAGAGCTGTTAAAGGCAAGGAGAATATGGAAATAGGAGAAGACCAGAGAAAGGCAGAAAGGGCAAAAGGAACAGGCTTGGTTTATTATTGCTGTTGGTAATGGTTTGTTTCATTACTGATATTACACTTTGAATTCAACTTTTTTTTGTTTTAATTTGGCATTTCACTGTCTTGAAGTCCTTTGGCCAATAAATCCTGGGACACAGAGTCTTGTCTCTGTCTCACTACCAAATTGAAAAAGAATGCTTTTGAATTATAAATATTTTCTTCAGAACCCAATGAAAATAGATGTTCTTGTCCCTAGTGTCACGTCTGTCATTCTTGTTGTGATCTAGTCACCAAAGAGGTCTTAAGGGACAGCCTGTCTCGGCCGTGTAGAAGTGCATCTCCCATAGCACATCCAAAAGAATAAGAAAAGAGAGAAGCTGCTGTCAGCGGCACAGAGCTTTTCAGAGGAATTTGCAGAAAAGGGTCTGTGGATGTGGCAAATCAAGAGAGAAGTATAAGGGTAAAACGTGTCATGAGGTGAAGACAAAGATCATTAGAACTGCCACATGCTCAAGCCTGTCAAAGTTTTACAAGAGAAATATTCAAGCAGTGCCAATGTTTCTCGGAATGTATTGGTACCAAAGCACAGAACTTGATGGGCTTCATAAAGAAATTTTTGCGACACTTTTCCTGATAAAAGCGTTTCTCAAACCACACACCACGAAGCACAGGGCTACCAGGGGACTAGAGCCTCTTCTAAGCTCTTTGCGGACTTTGATGAGGATGACATTGCAGATAAAAAAACCCCAAACTTCTGACACACACAGGCTTTTGGTCTTTGAATGTTGTACTGACTGAATGACCTTGTGATGAAAGGAAAGTGTTCAAAACAAAATCTGTAGATGGACGCTCTGCTTGGTATTGGCAAGGTCGTGGGTAAAGCAGTCACTGGGATTAAGTGTATATGGCATTCTTCTGCTTTCTTGTATGATTTCAAAGTGAAGCAAAAAGATATGATTAGAATTTTTGTAAAGCCATTTAGACAAAAAATAACAGTTTGCAAAACTTGAACCCATAAACAATAGAGAACTTGCTACAGTAATGTTCCCAACTCAGAACACCTTAAAGAAAAGTTTGGAAGTTGTGAAAGCATCTACTCTATCCTATATTTTCAAACTGGCACCTTCCCCAAGTTGATTTAATTATTCTATTTTGAAATTTCAGTTCAATTTAGATGCATATTTAAAAAAAGAAGTAGTGAAATAGAAGTCAAAAGCATATCAGAACTATTTAACAAAGCATACTGATTGACTTCAACTGACAAATCCAGTGCATTGAAAATTTTGACATTTTACTGAGATTCAGTAGGCAAACACATTTTGATATCTAACATTTTCATGGGCTAGAAAAAAAACCCCAACCTTTTTCTGCCCAATCTACAAAAGAACAGATTTTGCAATCAATCACACATACATTAGTTTCACTGAATAGTACTGCAGAACAGTTGCATCCATTTCTGAATGCCGTTTCCAAGCCATGCTATTCTATTTTTGGTTTTGTTGGTTCTCACGGAAGTGAGAAATTTTAAAGCAGACTACAGAGTTAGAAACAGAAGACACATATTTCCATACACGCTTCCATCATCCAGCATTTAAACTAAAGTCTCTGACTCTCTATTTAGACGTTTTACCGTCCTTTCCAGTTCACTGTAGCTAGAAATTTAACTCTTTAGGTGAGTTCAAAGAGACGGACATAAAAGTTTTATCAAATCTCTGGCCATGCAATCAGTACCAGTTAATATTCATATAGATATTCCTCAGGACAGCACTATGCAGAAATAAATACCAGCTCTGCTCGTAAATGAAGTGTGGAGAGATGTCAGCTTGGTGTTGATGTTACATTTGAATATGCTGATTCTGCTTCTGGAGGTAGTTTGGGATACCCTGGAGATCTGTGTTCTCTGCTGCAGATTAGAGATGTGCCCTGAGTGAATGACTGTGAACCAAATACATAACTTTATGAATTTTCTTAGTCTTAGATCTACAGTAAAATGGCAAAAAAAGAAAAATCTGGTATCAGATTAATCGTGGGCTGACGCAGCAGACCCTTCTTTATTAGGCCATCTCTGCCTTCCTCTTTTGGAAGGTTCTTTCATTTACAGATTTCAAAGCAAGATGACAAGGAGAGCTGGTAATGCACTTTAGCCACTGCGGCACTGAAAGGCGAAGGCAAGGACACAGGAGGAGAAAGATTATCATCTTATTAGCGTAGGAGGATAAAGATTATCAGACTGCAATGATCCATTATTTATAGGAATGCTGTCCTTTTCTGTACACTTTACTGAGGCATTTAATATCATTGCACTAGAGATTAACATAGATGTTATTTTCTTTAATGCCTGTTTTTAGTGTATGCTATGCAGGTTGGCATTCAGAAAATTCAGCCAGAGGAGAAAAACAATGCTATTAATTAGGAATGTCAGTCATGGGTGTTATGAAATTCAAAATTGCCAAGTTTCCAGTGCAGTTTGGTGGTAATTATAATAGTCTGTGGAGACAAGCTGTTCTCTGTTCTCTCTAAAGTAATGCAGAGTTTGATGGACTTGTTATCAAAGTGCTAATGCAAATCCTGGTGAATGGAATACTGTTCTAGAGTAAACTTTGGATTTTTTAAAATTTGTTTTTGTTTTTAAAGATCTGTTGCTACGGATAATTCATCAATAGTAGCACATGCCTCTTTTTCAGTGCTGGTCTTCACAGGATCTCTGTCTGCTTCATAAATTATCCTCGCTTTGCAAATGAGAATTTTGGCGTAATAAAGAAAAATGAATTTAATGGGGTTTATCTGAGTCATCAACAGAGCTGGACACAGGGTTGCGTTCCACCTGAATATTGTTTTTTTCCCCAGAGAGTTAGCAATCAAACTTGCATGCTGCTGAATTTCTGAGGAATGGTTTTTGATCTGGTCCGCAGGCTACTGTGATGCATGTACAATCAAATCTAGGCAAACCATACTTGTGCTCAGGATGCTGATATTTGCTTTAGAAGGACTCCCTCTTCACTGGAAAATTTATTATCATCCACAAATTAAAAAAGCTGAAAACCACTAGGAAGGAGAGATGGTTCGTGACACTGTTAGCAAGCTTTGCTGAAAGTACTTGGCTGTTTGCAAGATTGGGCTTTGAGACTGAAATGTAAAAAAAAATGGCACTTTATTAATAGCAAGTCCATTTAAAATTTGTTGTCATTATTTTTAATGAAAAGTCTTCACAAAGTTATGCAAATCATAAGCAGTCTAAGGGTTTCTTTTGCAAAAGGAAAACATCAGACTTGATCTGTATTTGTTTGAGTGATGCATTAAAAATCAATTAAATCCACTTGAATAATTGAGGTAAATTAGTGGTAGCAAACTGGGTTGTCCTAACTGAGGATGTAATTAACTTCAAACTAGGTAATTGTAAAATAATTAGAAACAATGTATGCACTCCATCTTGTAAACGTTTTATTTAAGAATCGTTGGGGATTGAAATATTAAGGTTGGATTAGAGTCAAGAATTGAATTCTGGGAACATTTGGAAAATAACCCAGGGAATGAACATAGTATAAGAGAGCATTCTCTTTTTTTTCATTTTCCAAGTTAGGAAAATAGAAAGAATAATGTTTTTTGTTTCCAGATCTTCATTATGGTCCTTTAGGACTTCACTGAAGTCCCAAAGTAGCTACTGAAGGATTTAATTCTAATACTGTTGACGTGAACAGCAAACTTGCCATGGGCATGAGCGGGCTGGGACACCTACAACACAGGGCACACAAGAGATGGTTTGCAGAAATGTGTCCACCTACAGAGAGAGAGAGAGAGAGAGGCTTCTGTAACTGGAGCGTTCACTGGTTGATTTTGACAGAGATGAAGCACTGCTCAAACCACTGTTTTGGGTACAGGTTTGTATTTCCAGCATAGCTGTTAAGTTTCTGAAGTTTTACTGGTACCAGGCTGTTCAGAAATAATCAGAGTTTAATATAAAAAGGGACATAAATACCTTAGATTGTTTGAGGCTATTTCTTCAGTTTTATTTTAAAATGCCTTTAGTGTATATTTGTTTGCAAAATTTCAAATTATTAAAATGCTTTGCTTTGAAGTATTGAACAAATGTTTTAACATAAAATTTGCAAGTCTTCACTCAGGTAACGTGGGAAGATTTTCTTACTGGCAGGCAAGCAAAAAGTAAAACTAGGAATGTGCTGAGAACTTTCAGAATTATTTTATTTTAGACCTTTATAAACTCCCTTAAGGGTAAGTTGGAAGTGCTGACATGTGTCACCAGAATGGACCTGAGACTTAAAACTTTGGGAAAAATTGCCGTGACTGTCAATTTTAATGTAAAAGCAGATGAGCAGAAATCTCTGCATTTCTAACTCTTCTAATATATGGACAAAATCCCCCCCCCCCAAAACAGTTCATGAGCATTTACTTTTTCTCAGGTCATGGAAAAGACTGCAGTGCCACTTAGCTGAAATGTTTATTGCTGAAGTGTTTATTTTAGTATTAATGCTTAAAAGCCAATACAAATTTAATCTTTGCATAGCCTTAGCATTTTGTGATTCAGAATGAGTGATGCTGTGAGTAATGGTAATTCTGCTGATTGCACAGAATTGAGTATTAAATCCTTTAATCAATGAATACGTTATGGAAATAATTAAAGAGCAACTGCTTGGTTTTCAGGCCTTGGTTGGTTTTGCAATTTGATCATTTTGTTTTGTTTTGCTTTCATATCACGGGAAACAATTTTTTTATGTGAAGGGAAATACTCGGAATGTTCTTTCAAGTGAAATCACGGGAGGGAGAGGAGCAATTAAACACTGCATAGGTGGCATCATGCTTGTGAAATAAGGAACAGCTTCAGACAGACTGTAGAAAACAAGGAATGCAAGACCCCTCTACAGTAAATCGGCATTCTGCTCACTTTGTGCAAGCAAACGGGCTGAACTTAGCTGTGATACGTAGCTAGAAAGGTGTTACTGGTGTGGTGTCCCAGGTGTACCAGTATGCAGTGTTTCCAGGCAGGCTGATGCCTGGAATATAAATGCCAGAGGATGTATTAGGCAGGTTTAAACTCTCAGGTTCTCTTTAGACTTCCATCTCCTCTGGGTTTCTGCAGTCCCTTTCTATTGTCAAAGAACTTTTGCAAAACCAAAATTGCTGGACTAGTCCTGAAAATGGTCAACTCAAGTTTTATAACAGTGAGAGAGTTTTGTATGTCTTTCAAAGTCATCTTTATTTCAGAATCATAACAATGCAGCATTACACTTATAAAAGATACAGCTCATTGAAAAGTATGATCCTGTTCAGGGCATTTTTATTTATTCCTACCTCAATGCCCCTGCCCAAACCTCATCAGTTCAATTTGCAACAAAAATAGGACTGGTCAATGCAGCATTTAAACTAGAAGTAAATCCTGTGTTGGGATGTACAGGCAGAGAAATATGGGTAGAAAGAAAGTTATAAGAGGAGGAACGGTGACAGCCAGCTATTGAGTATTCATGGTGGACTAGCCATACAATAGTGGATCAAGTCTAAGTACTTAGAACTGAAGACAGTTGGCAATGCTGAAAACAGCAGTCTTAATCCTAGTCAAATGTATCTTTTAAGCCAAATAACAAGAAAAACAGAAAACACCGAAGGCAGAAGAGATGTATAAACATAAATGTGAAAATTGAACATGAATACCAAGCAGTTCTTGTTTGTTTTGCAGTGTCACAAAAGAGCAAATGTGATGGTCTTGGAAGTCTTGATGAGGTTTCTAAGCCTGAACAATGGTTCCATCTGCCCTGAGACTTATGATTAATTACATCTGCTGTGAGAATGGAATAGGGACATTTTTTCTTTCCAACTGTTTTTTAGTAAACTTGGCTAATAAAAATGCATGTAGGTTCTTACAACAATAAAATTCCCTTTGGTAATAGTGAAATAAGTGGGTTTTACAGTAGGCTGTATAATCCTCTACTTGTGGAAATATGGTGTAAGGAAGTAATCACATAGCACTGATGTTATGAAGATGAGCTCTTGGCATTTGCTGAACAGTATGGCTAAAACATCTTTTTTCAGCCTAAACGCTGAAGCAGTGTGAACAAAGCAATCAGACGGAGATGAAAAAGTTTAAGTGGATCATCAATATGACAGGAAGGGTTTTGAGAACACTTCAAGAGATGGAAGAGAAGGATGTATCTTCTATTTCAGGTTTTAATCTTAGTTGATTCTATTGTGCTTGTCTGAAAAATGACCCGTTATTTCTCTCAAGAATTCCTAGGTGAAACCAAAGTTGTGTTCTAATAGACTGCAATCAAATGAGGTAGCCAGATTTTTTGGCTGATATAAACAGGAAATCAATTTGGTTACAAATAGGGATCCTAACAAATGTCTACTTAAGCTACTACTTCTGCTCTATTTTTTACCCCGGTATATTTTATTCAGTGGTAGAGATTAATGTATCCTTCTTGAACCTTCCTTAAGATTGCCTGGTGTAAGACTTTATACACTTCAGTTTCTTTGTATGAGTTAAATCCAAGGCCTTTGGAAATCAGTGACCACCTTCAGTGGCCTCTGGGTCAGATCCTGAGGTGACCCTGGCAGCTCTTTGACCAGTATGACTTTTTCATGACTGAACTCGCAGTTGCCCTAAATTTGATGGCATTTGAACAGAGAGACCCATTTCAATAGGCAGTGCTTCAAGATGAGTTGACCCATCATTGGAGCTGCCAGGAGTCACCACAAGGAGCAGGGGCAGTTTTGTCCATGATTTTCAGAATGACTGAAATGTGCTCAGTGCCATTGATTTGCATTTGTCATTTTCATCGAGGTGGTACTTTCCTGCTTTGAAAATCAAATCACATTTTTGAGTTTGTTTTCATCATGCAAAAAGTTTGCCTAAAAATTTTATGAGTTATCTAAGAGCAACCCTTTTGTTAAATTCTCTTCAAATTCATGGTACTTGGTTACCATATGTTAACCTATGTTAAAAAACAAAAAAAACCCAAACTTTTTTCGTTGTCAGCCGCTTCCCAGTTTTCTATCCCAATACTATAACATCTGTTCTCCCCAGTGCTGGTAAATCGGTATAGTCAGATGCTTTGGTCTCATATGCAAGTGTTACTTTATCCCCCAGCTGGCTGAGAAACCAGGAACATTTCCCCCATTCCTTCTCAAACCATCTGCAAGGCTTCCGCTTCATCTCTGGAGTTTGTCTCCTGGTGCAAAAACTTTGAACAAAAACATGAACAGCAATGTCCTGTGATGTGAATAAGTCTCAAGGATCAAGGCTGAGTCTCTGACAAGAATTGTTGTTGTACTTTAGGTTAGGCCTTGTTGAAGTTTACGTTCAATCCACCAGACCTACAACAGACGCTCTCTGTTAACCCTTCTTCCCTCCCCCTCAATAGGGGAAGAGAAAGAGGATAAGGGAGAGAGACTTATGGCCCCCTCCCCTCCCAAATGGGAGAGGAAGGGAGTGAGAGAGAGGCTTCCAGATTAGAAAACTAAAACAGCTTTAATGAAGATAATAATAATAAAATGGGATATATACAAATATAAACAAAACCAGTATCGAACCCAACCTCCCCCTGATGGCAATTACATCACTGTCACCACTGAGGCTGTGAAACAGACACCGGGAAAGTCCCAGATTGGGCTCAGCAGCAGATGGGAACCGGGTTCAGGAGCCGGGTTGAGGATCACACGAATCAGGATCAAAGGCACAAGATGGTCCAAGAAGGGAAGGTCAGTGGAAGGGCTGGTGAGAAGGGAAAAGAGCAAAAAGGCAAAAAGCCTAAAA
>VZZY01013755.1:0-11336 GCA_013400335.1 Eurystomus gularis
GCTTGACAAACTATGGAGAATGCTGCAGCACTACTTGTTAATGGGTAGATTCAGGCCCCTCAGGAGAGTCTGTCAAGTTTGATACCATGCCAGTGATTTTTGTGATAAGCTTTTGGTTTATCTGCAATGTTTTGGGAGGATCTTTTCAACATTCCTATGGCCAAAGATACTGTCATGCTTTAGAAATTCTGGGGACTGTAACAACTGATTACAAATATCAGAGAAGCATATATGGTATGGTGCTATCCTTTTACTGTCTGGGACCTTCTTTAGTGAAGAGAAGAGTGTGGAGTTAGTAACAATCCAGCTACTTTGTATTTTAAAGACCATTATTTTAATAAATATTGTTGGATTTAATTAGACTTAATTGGAGCTGCAATGTGCAGTGAGAATGGTTTCCAGTTTGATAGCCATGATTTCATGACCAGCATATACCTTCTTTGAGAGGTTTTGATAGTGTTAGTATCTTTCAAAACAGAAAACATCAGTTTTCAGTGATTTAATTAACTAATAACAATTCCAGTATAATAGTTTTAAGCCTGATGGCCTTGATAAATCTGATATTCACACACAAAGGGTGAAAACACTTTAAAAAAAAAAATCCATTCATTCAGCAATATAAAACTACTTTTTTAGAGGTGTTAATTTCAAACAAGGCATAGGCCAACACCATGCATTTCAGAATGTCCTGGCTGAAACAAGGATGAATGGGAAAGCAGAATACTCATCAGCCATTCTGAATCTGATACTATCAGTTTATAGGTGATTGTAGCTAATTTTAACTGAAGAATACTTAGCATCTGCTGTAATGAATATCTGCTATCTATGATGTGCCTTTAGTCCTTCTCCATATTCATGATTACTTTAAGTGAGATTAAGGTCTGAACCATGCTGAATGTCTTCTGTTTACATGGCACTTCTGAACCCTGCTGTCTTCCTATCTCACTTTTAATTAAGAATTATATGTTGCTTTGCATTTTGAAAGTGTATATTAACAATGTTCTTTTCAGTGGTTTGTTTCTATCCTAAAAGCAAAAGCTCAGATATTTAGAATATCTTACGGCTTTTTTCCTCTGTTGCAAAGGAGAGACATAGTGTATGTGAGAAGGAATCAAAATCTCTGGACTGTATAAATTGTCAAGCAGTACGGTTTTGTACTTACACAGAAAGACTCCTTCTAGTTGTGTCCTCCACATGCTGGCAGGTGCGTATACTTTCTTTTTAATTTTGTTAACAATTTTGAAAAGCTAATGTGACATTTATATTCAGATATTTGTTTTTCTTTTTAGCTTAGTGTTCACTAATTGTCAGCTATGGTAGTGTGCTGTATTCCTTCTCTGCTGTATCTTAACTGTCTGACTGAGATCAAGTGTTTATTTTTTGCTTTTAAAAGTTTAACATGAAATTGTCTAGGTAGAAAGGGGATTACTTTAAGCATTAGTCAGCTTTAGAGCCCTGGTTGCATTATAGTCCCCTCCATAGTACATTTCAAAAGGAGACAAAGATGCACAAAAACTGTTTAAGTATGACAGAAGTAATCACAGTTGGCAAGTCCTTGGTAACCGGGGGCTTTTGTTCCAGCAAGGCCAATAGCCTCAATTCCACTAATAGAAGCGAGCAAAACTAAAGACCCCAGACTATGTAACTTTTTTTCTGTAGCTGAGAGAAAATAAATGCATGATGTAGTTACTGAAACTGTTCTTGGTTTAAATTTTTATTGAACTTTCGTGTAAAAATTCTGTATTTCTTTTTCCCAATGTTACGACATTCTTGCATGTATGAATAATATGGTTGTAGGGTATCTTTGAAATTTCTGTTGGGTTATGTAAAAGTCTGTACAAAAGCATTTATAAAGAAATTCCAGGTATAGCATGGATATGCCTTTACTGGAAAAATCTATGTAACATGCGTTTTCTGTTAATTTCTATAATATTTTTCCACAAGAGGTGCACATCTGTAGTATCTTCATGATGCATTTGATTACTTAAATTTTACTCCTTCAAGTAGTGTTATAGATACTTAAGTAGTGTTGGATATCCAACTTCTATGTTTCAATGAATAAACAGCTGTAATACAGAAGAGGATTATTTTACCACATACCTTTCTAATAAGAGTACGTAGCATGGGAGAGATGAACATGTGTTTAGAGTGACTCTTTAATCTACTTCCATAGTAGTGAAAATAAAAAAGTAGCTAGAAATTAGCTAATGAATTGAAATGAGCTACAAATAATTGGTAGAAATTCTCATTCTGAAATATATTTCCTTACACTGCTGCAATAACAGAAAAAAATATGGCTATGAATAGTTTCTCCATGAAGCTAGCAGGAACATGAGCAAGCAAACAATATCCTAGGTTGCCCTAGTCGTAGCCTGTTTCATCTTAAAATGAGAAGGTCAGAGGAAGTAAACAAGTCATAATTTTTTACCAGCTCTGGAAACGGAGAAGAGAAGAATTCTTGCAAGCGAAGGGGATATGTTCTTTGTGTTCAATTAATTTGCAAAAGAAAAATCCCAGTTGCTTCCAAAAGTAGTAAAGAAAAAATCTGCTTTAAGATATGTTGTGTTTTTGGCAGCAGATAATCTTTCAAAGAATACAGAGTCATTTGTATCTTCTATTAAAGTCTTAAACGTCATTTATGTGCTAAATTTGTTACCTACCTCTTTCTTAACATTTACTGGACTATTACTTTATACTGAGTCCAACACAAAACAAAGTAAATCTCATCCCAAATCCCCTAATATAAAGGAAGACTCTAATACCGCTTTTTTTTTTGTCAGTTTCTTTATCTTTGAAATACATAGTTTGATTCTGACTTTGCAGTAGTTTGATTATACAAAACTGCTTTGGCTTCAAAAGAGGTAGTAAAAGGCAATGTCAAGCTAATTAATCCATTGCCCCAAACCAGCTTGAATTAAATTTCATGTACCAATACTGTTTGTTTATTGTTTTCTGAGCTTAGGTCTATGATTATTGTGATTTTTCCTTGCTTTGTACTGAGTTCTGCAAAAGTGGTCAGTGCTTTGCTGGTGGAGAAGTACTAGCAGCTTACAGACTTATCATCTGGACAGAAGATGGCCACAGTTACATCTACCAGCTGCTAAACAGGTGGGCTCAGATGGGAAATTCACACAAAAAGTTCAGGTACAAGATGAACTTTGGGAGGTTTATTATGGAAAATCTCTGCATGTTGCAAATGATCAAAAACCAGAACAAAACCATTTTGGCACTCAAAGATTTACCCTGAGTTTGACAGCCCTCAGCCTTTGTTTGACACAGCAGGGGACATAGGAATAAGATTAGCCAAGTAGAACTTGGGCAGCTGGTGCTGTGATTTCAAAAAGTCTCTTGTAATTACTTATTCGGTAACTTTAAATTGAACTTGTGAGTCTTGAATGCTACTGTTTTGCTTTCTAAAAAAAAATAACTTTCTGAAGCTTTTAATATTTTTTTTCAAACTATGCAGTGGGTTATCTAAAAGCATATATCCTGCTGATGGGAAGGTGCTGAGAGAAACTGTTTATCCTCATTTACTCTGCTTTACTGGTACGAAGGAAGATAAGGTAAATTCATAAAGCTTTACAGTGAGCTTTGAAGTTTCATTATTTATTTGCAATTACCTGAACGATTCCCAAAAAACTGTTGAATTCTTCAACAGATTTAATTGTTCTATGAAAACAGAGTAAGACATATTCCTTAATCTTTAAATTTTTAGTTACAAACTTGCAGATGTTTATAGCTTGTATTTGTCTTAAATTCTGGCAATATATACTTTTTTCACAGGGAAAAAATATCCTGTATTTTCAGCTATTGTTTAAGTGTTGTGTTTTTTTTCTGATTTTTTGTAAAAAAGGGAGAGCTTTAACTTAAAGATGGTCTAAAACAGCTTTAGGAACTTTTACTTTCAAATTTGTAAAAACAGAACAACCCCCCCAAAAAGCCCCAAACCAAAACCAAACCAATCAACAAAGCCAATGCACAAGCCAAATGTAAGCAAGTTGCGTAGTTCTTGTTTTATTAAATCTATACATGTTTCAGTGTAACTGCATAAATAGGTTGTTTACCATCCTAAACTGTAGAGGTCTGTAACTGTGATGTTTTATGCAGAATACTGTTACCGTGATCCTTCAGAGGCATAATCACATGCCAAACTTTCTTACACTGTGAGCAGACTGACATTACTCACAGTGCATAAAATTAGACATATGACTTCCTTTAGACCCATGGTTTCTGCTAAAAAAAAGCCTGTAAGGTTAAGAAGCTAAGAAAGTAGGTGATCTTTCAACTTCTATTTGAGAATTCACATTTGACAAAGCATGTCATGCAAATTTCAAATTTAGAAGTTACTGCTTAGCCAGAGTAGCTCAGGTGGACTCAGCTATATTGGAAAACCTGCATCTTGACTCACTTCTTTAGTAGCGCTTTGTGTGACCACAAAGAAGTAGGTAAGGAAAAACAGTTGTTTAAAAATGCAGAAAATTGGTTAGAGTTGGGAAGTAGGGGAAAAAAATAAATCTCTGGCAGGGGTTTTTACTTGGGCAAAAATTGAACCAAAACAAATGGAACAGATTTTTCTGTGTAGCTTTGGTTCTGTTTTTGTTGCTAAATCTTACTGCTAATACCGTTTATGAAACAGTAATTGTTGGAAGATGTGGATTTAATTCCTGCCTGCAGTAGTATTAATATGCATATTTGTATGAGAGCTAAAGCATACCTTTAAACAGTTCCTGAAGATATGCAAGGGAGACATATTTTTATTTTTTCATTATTAGAAACACTGTCAAATATGTACCTATGTGAGGTTTTCTGTATTTTTTTTTCTGTTGACAACTACAGGCTCTTAGAAAGTATTTTTGTTGCATACTCCTGCCAAGCCTGACAGATTTAATTTTCAGTTGAAAGGCAGTAGCACGAGCCATTCAGCTTTTCCCTAAATGCTGTGATCTAAAATCAGATAGGATAGCTGCTAAAGGATGCCAAAAGGTCAGATGCAGTGAGGGAAGAGAAATAGCCAAAGCACATGACTTAGCAAGTAGGGTTACAGTGGTGGTAGGAAGCTCATACATGCTTCCCCCAAATTTATGCATTTTTAAAATCACCTGCCCTTTTCTAATATATCTGCTTTAGTGTTTACCTTACTACCTGAATAATTTTTACACTAAATTTGTGAGACAACGAAAAGTACCTGTGATGATCTGTCTTGATCTCCATTGTTATATTATAAACTGAACTACATCGCTTATTGTGGAATTTACTTCCAAACTTAAATGTTGTAAATAAAATATATCGAACATATGGGGATATTGTTAAAACGTCTTGAAGGAACAAGCAGTCAAACTGTGACTACACTAAGTAGAGGTGATGCATGGAACAAAACAGCTTATGCTGATGACCTTTCATCCACATTATCCACAGTAGTACAGGGTGTGCTTTTGGTTTTTGGTGTGGGTTTTTTGGTGTGCTCCTGCACATCTCCCAGTTGTCATACAAAAAGAATCCTGATCTGATGCTCCAAGACAGCTCCACAACACAAACCTAAACATTCACTTCAGTGGTGTAAATTCAAACACTGATGTAGACATACCTGGAGATTCCTAATTTGCAAGACTTGCGTGAGAATTTTGAGCAACTAGAAGCTTCCCCTTAGACATCTCACTTGTTTTTCATGATGTGATACTTGAGAAGGAAGCTTGTGTAACAACTAAACAAGGATGTTCTTGGCAAGTCACCAGTACATAATCACATTGTTTGGTTTTTACTGATGAAAATTATCTGTGGTGTTACACCTACAAGCAGAGAAAGCCTACAGACTTCTAGTCTTCATGGGAGACTAAAAACATGGTGTTTGAGATAAATATACCACAATTAGTTTTAGTGGTGACTAAATGAAGCTAAGTGGATGTTAGTAAGTCTGTTTATCAATGGTTATGTCTCTATAGTATCTAACTTTTTCCAGATGACTGAATTATAGTGTTAGAGACTCTTACTTATGTAAAAGCATAATTATTACTTTTCGTTATTTGAAGGAATTTAAGCTATCATGATTGAAGCTTTACTGAATTTGTTTTGATGTGAAGTTTATCAATGTTTCACTGTGTTTTTTTTCAGCCTGGTCTTGGTGCTTATGCTTCCATTTTTTTATATGCTGGTGATACTCTTGATAGATTTTCCATTTAGAGACAGTAAACCTAGGGAGCCTTCCCATTCCACTTGTCAGTTTGGGGTGTAAGCTTAGCCAGGGTTACAGGCACAGCAGATGTGATCTTTGATAGGCTTGCACCAGGCAGAGTAGACCTGGTCTGAGCGGAATGTAGTGAGGGCTCAATTATTTGTTTTATATTTCTACAGCTTTTGATGTAGGAAGAAAAATCTTTGAATTTGCTTTAATATCAGAAAATTTATTTCCTGTTGTTTTTGGCAGAGTTTTCCTTTTGTCATGGGCTTCGTGAATGAAAGAAAGGAGCCTTTTTATAAGGTTCTTTTTTCTGGTGAAGCTTCGGGAAGGATCACTTTGTGGCATGTTCCTGATGTCCCTGTGTCAACATTTGATGGTTCGCCAAAAGGTTTGGCAATCCTGTGCCCTTGATGCTCTCTTTTTGATTGTTTTTAAGTAGATTCTTATGAGAACTTCAAATCTCATGGAAATTCTTTCACTGTAGAAAGTAATGCTGCTTCATTCATTGGATGGTGACAGCCTGTAGCTAGGAGCAAGACACTAACAAAGATGAGTGTCTAGAAATTCTTAATGGAACTGAACATAAAAATGTTCCTATTTCCTTACCATCTATCCATAAATGCTTCTCCACCAAATGTCATGAAAATATACTTAGCTGTTCCTGCTTTTGTTTGTTCACAGGGAGGAATAAAAGAAAGGTTTTAGTGAGATGAGATCTAATGTTGGAATAGCAACAGCTGACTTTCCATCCCTAGACTGCAGAAAGGATGTTAGAGGATGTGTTGAAGTGATGAAAATGTGTATTTTGCATTGTTTGGATTTTTACTTGACTCTTTCTACCCCACCCTCCAGAGATCCCAATTACAGCAATGTGGACTCTTCAGGATAATTTTGATAAACACCGTTCAATGTCAGAGGGCATTATTGATCATCTTTGTGCATCTAAAGATGGAATGGAAAGTGCAGTTGTCAGTTCCTCTGTGTACATACCCAGTCTCGATAAGCTTGTGTGTGGATGTGAAAATGGGAAAATTTTTGTAATGCTAGGCTTAAAAACTGCAAGAGCGAGACTTTTAGAAAACATACCTTTGCGGAAAGGTAAGTTTTAACAATTTTCTTCAAATTCATCTCAATTGAGTGTGGAAGCCTGCATACTTCTGACACCCCCTCCAGTGATTCCTGTAAAAATTTTCTGAAAAATAAGGGTGATGGTCAGGGCTTGAATGAGGAAAATGGAAGACTGTGTTTTTTTTAATTTTTTTTTTTCCTCTGTAGCTGGTCTATGAGATCACAGCTTTGTACCAGCAAGTTGCTTTGCACTTTTAGGAGTCCTGTGGCGATGGGGTCACCTGGAACTGACATATTTGGGATGTCATGATATGGGCAGTAGTCATCTGTTACTTAACCTCTAAAAAATCATTCTGCTGGAGGAATAAAAAGGATACAGCTCAGCAGATGAAGCTCAGAGTGCCAACCTTTGTCCTCCCCTTTAGGAACACATCCAAAATTCTTTGATCCTATGAAGGGGATTGTTGTTTAGTATCTTGAATCTCTTGACTTTTAGCAAATGTACTCTAAAATATGGAACACCTATTCTTAACATGAATAATTTATGTACAATCTTATTTCAGATAATCTACCTTACAAGGTTCTGAATGGTCATAGTAGCAGAGTCACTTGTTTACTTTATCCACATGATAAGTTGGTGAGATTTGATACAAGTTGGTTGTTATCGGGAGGCCAGGATTCTGTCGTGATCTGCTGGGATATATTTACTGGAGACATCTTACACCAATTTAGCCTACAGTCTGGCCCAGTGACACAGCTCCTGCGATCTCCAGAAAGCTACAGAGTAAGTAAAAGTATAATAAATATGAATATATAAAAAGTATTTCTATAATGCATGTATATATGAGGAAAACAACTATCTGGCAATACTTTTATCCTGCAGCACTTTACCTTTAATTTACATTCACTGAATTGTCTTGTTTGAAAGTTGCTTTTAATTTCAGGAGGTCGATTCTTTTTTGTTAGTTTGTAGCTTCAGTAATTCAGAAAAATTATCCTAAACCAGTGACATGTTAAATTGATGCTCTTAACATTCGGTTCATCATTCTTGATATCATGATTATAAATCTACATGTTACTGATTATCTTTTGACTTCTGGAGTTAGAGTGTAATCAGTAATGCAGGGGCTTTGAACATAGTAAGAAGAGACTTGGACCAATAGTATTTTAATCTGAATGTGTTTGCTTGATATTGGTTCCTGATGCACCCTTGTGGTCCTTTGCATGTATGCTTTTGTGTATTATGAGATTTAGAATAATTTCATGTGGTTTTCAGTGAATTTGGAAGTAAATATTTAGAAAATTTACTGTACTGAACACTCTGAAATTTTGTGAAACAAATTGTCCCCGTTTTATTCCATGGGGCTGGGATTTAATCTTTTTCCTCTTAGAAAACCTGTGAAAACATACTTGGTTGACTCAGAGTTCACTTACATGCCAACATTAAGTAGTCCAAAACATGTTTTGCAATGGCATAAATTCTTAATCCTTGTAAGGCTCCCATTAGCCCTTTTCCTGGAAACCAGATAGGATTAATGCCTGCTTGGGTGGTGTTTGTTTTCTTCACAGTGCTGAGTTTTTCCATAGGGTGAATTCCTTTGTGTGTCACCAAAAATTACTTGCAGGAAGGGAAGACTTAGCAGAATCAGATTTGTATAGTGTGAACTGGAATTGTAATATATATACACATATACCCAATTTTTTGTTGGAAATACCTTGCCCTTGGCTTCTGTGTTATAAGACCTGACATAGTTTTATATGACAAACAGTTTGGTTTAAGGTAATTTGTTACTGCTTTATCTTCTAGGATAACTACTACTCTATATTTGGTTATATAATCACAGCTTTCATAGGCTAAGTATTCTGAATAAATTGTACTTATTGTTTATTTTAAAAATTGAAAAATTAGAGGAGATGGTGTTTTCTTGTCAGGAGATGAATTGTACAGCTAGCCTATTAAAAACAAGTTGGCAACATAGGCTGAAATAAAACATTTTCTAAAATGAATATGTTCTGGGAAAGAAATCACTGGACAACTTATTCAAATAATGTGGTTATGACTGTGGTTAGTGTTGAAACTGAAGGTCTTTCTGTTTGCAGTTAGAAGACCACAGCATTGTGTGTTGTGTATGCAGTGATCACTCAGTAGCTATTCTACACCTTCAGAAGCGAGAATGTGTCTTACATGCCAGAAAGCATCTGTTTCCTGTGAAGAAGATAAAATTTGACCCTGTTGAAAATCTGCTAATTGTTGGATGTGAAGATGATTCAGTTTATATTTGGGAAATTGAAACAGGTAATAAAACTGAAGGATTTTTTGTTTACTTAACTTCTTCTTTCCTCTGTCATGTGGTGTTATACAAAAAAAATTTATAGAAGACTAAAGCAGAAATAGTAACACACTGAATATATTAATTTGAGAGTTTAGACATTTATTTCTTGCTTGTTTATATAAAATTTTCATATGATTCAATGTATGTCACTAGTAAAATAAAATATCTTAAGTTAGAACCTGACAATCAGATTGTTAGCTGACATTGCAGTGAATTGAGTAGAATATCTCTGGAAGCTATAAATAAAATTAAAGCTATTCCCTTTTGTTGTTAAAGGAAGTAAGTTTTTTTCAGTCCTAACAATCTCAAGTTAGGGCACAAAGTTCTGCTTTCATCATCAAAATCACGGTCTGAGAAATCTTTTGAGTTAATTGATAATCGGTTAATAGTGGAGGACAATTGCAAAGCTTACAACTTGTGTAGTCAGGAAAACCCAAAGCTGAGTGTTTCAGGTTAAACTGTAGATTCCCAGGTGATTTGAGAGTGTAATACTGATTCACAAGGATAATAAATGTAGTTATTTGAACTTTGACAGAACTATTAGCTGTAATGGTACTGGGCATTACTTCATTGGATTCAGAGCTATGTGTCCTGGGAGAGGAGAGTCTAAAACTACTGAAATGCACAGCATATTAATACTATATGAAAACAGTGTTTTACTAATTGACACTGAGATCACAAGTTTACAAGTTATTACAATACACAGTTTAAGCTGTCTGCTTTGTGCAAAGTCCTTTGTTTTTAAGTACAAAATACCTGCGTTTAATGAAGGACTTGGAAAAATGAATAGAGTATAAATGACAAGCCTGTTGTGTTAGTAAGCTATTTAAATATCTTTAAGATGGCATAGGAAATGCCTTCTGGTACTTAATTTCCCAGATGTACTGAGATGCTGCTTTAAATAGAAAGGTTTACAGTTTAATTAAATTGAACTATTAGTTAGTTAAAATCCATGGTTTTACACTAGTGTGTTTTTCCAACAGCTACTCAAAAATATGGAGTTCTCTTATGAAATACTAATATTTTTACATTGTGTTTTGAGATTTAAAAGTTGTTTTAATCTTTTTGTTAGAAAACATCAATTAAAAATTAAGGGAAGGTATGACCTTAGACTGTTACATTGTATATAGTGTTGTATTTATTTTTTCTGTTTTATGGTTGCTGAGGACTATATGTTGTCTTGTACGGTACTGTCTTGTTTGTAAAGTACTACTGTCTTGTTTATTCCTCTAATCCCTTCATTTTAGTAGTCTCTGCCAGCATATCCGCAAAATTGCAAAATATTACTTCCCTCTCCTCCCTCTAAAAGGAAAAGTGTTTCCTCTCCAATGTGTTCCTTTCTGTTCCTAAAGGTATTACTAGTTCTCAGGATTTTCTCCTGTAATGGCAGCATGCACTTTTTCTATGCAAATATAAGTTCTGTTAACAGTAAAAGCCATAAGATGTATTTGCTCCATACTTTAGCATAAAGTAAATAGAACAGCAAAATAGAGAAATGAATTTGATTCTTATCATTGCCTATCTGCTTGTTTTTTAGCAATTGCCATGAAGAGACCTTTACTAGTGGTAAAGTATTAAAGGTAGAAAGGAATGATAATGTACTAAATTCCTGCTGTAACTAAAGGAAACAACAGTAGGCATCTAAATTTTCACTAGTCATTAATAAATATACACATTTTTATGGAGAAGTTTGTAAAGATGCTACTAGTTTTCAGCTATTCTATCTACATCTTCATTGTTCTTATAAAACTAATGTTGAA
>VZZY01013763.1:6657-63074 GCA_013400335.1 Eurystomus gularis
GAATTTCAATTGAAAAAAAAAAAAAAAAAAAAAAAAAATTAAAAAAAAAAAAAAAAAAAAAAAAAGTTTGTTTCACTAAATGAGCAGTAGAGAGAAGAGCTTGGGTTTTAAACCATATTTCACAAGTAGCGTCTCCGGGTCTGATGCAACCTGATTCAGGAGCCTGGGCTTCTCCAGTTACTAGGGAAGCAGTATAAATCCCTCCAATGCAAGTATCTTATCTTTAGCATGCCTATTTTGGCAATACTGGGAGATGTCTAATAAACCCCCTTTCCCAAACAAGAGCAACCCCTGCCCATAGCCGTAAAGGACAAGGCTGCAAAGAGACCCTGTATATGTTGCCTATGTGCACACTGAAGCCATGGGGCAAGGCTAGAGAGGCAGCTATTGTGAACAGGGACGGAACTTTAAAGGTGCTAATATAGATTGAAAAAAGAAAAGAAAAGAAAAAAAAACACCAAAAAACAACCCACAAAACACAAGACATCCAAAAAAATTTTTTTTAAGTTTTTAAAAGAAAGTTGGGTGCCCCAAGCCTGCAGCATGACTGAATGGCAAGGTCTTCACTGACATGTAAAAACTTTAAGTATTAGGGTCCTAAGGATGTTTCACTAATGTAAAAAATATCCACTAGAATGGAATATGGATCCTGTATATACTGGTATCAGTATAGTTCATACTTATAAATTCACAATACCTACATTTTTGTCACATCTTCATCCTCCTTTTGCAAAATGCTGAACCAAGGAAGATTTCTGCATATTTATTATTTAAAGTGTGTCACTTGGCTCTTTCTCTGAATAACCATTGGGCTTGGAGGGTGAGTTTGCTCGGCCACGGGGACCCCGTCTTCCTACTACAATTCAGATGCTCATCTCCCCTTCAAAGATAAATCACAGTGCTTGGATTCATAGCTTCAAGTCTGTATTTTACTGTGTTGTTATTATTTAACTTGTATTTTTTCATTCAAATACACACCAGCACTTCTACACTCGTATGTTTAAAAAACAATGTAATAAATTTGGCTACAGGTAAATCCGATCACTGTCCTCAGACAGAAGAAAGGCTGAGCTGAAACTTTTTAACGACTACCTGGAAAGATGAGAGTAGATGAATCTGAAGTATTCACTCGCTTCTGAAACTGAAAAGTAAGCTACTTGTCAGCTTAAAGGCACACATTAAAACACATGCTGGCTTACTTTGTGCCTACATCTTAGATTAGCTGCTCTGGGGTTTCCCGAGTATAATGTTTTTTTAAGCAAAGGACTAAGGGGGCTTCTCCAAGGAGACAAGCAGAAGACCTCAGGTGGTCCTACTTTCTTGGTTTGCATTTCTAGGTCCCCTTACCTTTCCTCTGGAGGAGTTTCCAATCCATGCCTGCAGCACAGTGGGCCAAATTTGGTATTTTAATAGGACAGGAGAGCTGGAAGGTGAAGCTGCCAGCCACCAGCTTCATGAGTTACCCCAAGGGTAACCAGAACGGTTGTAGTCTGGGAGCATCTGTACTAACAGAGAGGGAGGGGAACACCAGAAAAGGGATTGCTGTAAAGCTGCACAAGGTGTAGACATGGGGAAAGAGCCTCAGAAGGGCCATTGCAAAGAGTAACATTAATAAGGTGTTGTGATCTGGGAAACAGGATGGGAACAAGCTTTTCTCTGTCCCTTTTCCAGATCAGATCTACATGTTGCAGAGGCCATGGCTCCCTCACAGAGCTCCGCTGAAAGGTAACGCAGCACTCAGAATCTGTTACGAGTTATTTCAGCGAGGAATGTCTGGCTTTTTATGGTTATTTTAATTGGTGACAGTACTCACTGCTTAACATACTCAATCTGGCACCGATGTTCTCCCATATCCTGCTCCATCCTGAACGCTCATCCTGTCTCACGGCTGCTGCCTTCTTGTCCTCAACAAAAGCTGCTGTTCTGTTACTGTCCTTGCTCCAGCATTATCTGGTCTGGTCTGTGTAATACCAACCAGGGCAAGCACTGGCATACTTCACTGGAGATTAATACTTATGCTGTCTGTCCAGAAAGCATGGAAAGTTGATAAATGCAACAAGCTTTAAAGCAAAACTAAATTCAAAACCCCTTATTATATTTTGTTCAGACCAGTAACTAACAGTTCGGCATTCTCTTTCGTACATAAGTTAGGTTTTGTATCAGTGAAAAAGAATAGCTGCCAGACACCTAGGTCTGACAAGGGAGACTAAGCTATACACCTTGGCACAACATTTCTTCTAAGCGTCTCAGAGAATTTTACTACTGATAGCGATCTTTAATTTGCAATACTTCTAGGAGAAGGTAATTATCATTATGCGTTTACAAGTGAGACAAGGTGACTTAAGTGTCTTGCCAAAGGACAAAGGGAATAAGAGCAGTAATAAAGTCAGTGTCTCTTTCCCAGTGACTTTAACCACAACTCTTCCAGTCTTCTGGACAATGAAAGTCTTGGTAGGCTTCAGATCCAGGGCTGTCTCACTTCATTGTGCATAGGGCATGTAAAACAAAGCCTATGTGATTAATTTCCCTTCTCTTCCATTTTGCTAGAGAGCCAGGAACTAAGATCACTGGCACTCACCAGATGACTTGTCTTGCCCTTCTCCATACTGTGGATGAAAGAATAACTGTGGGCTAGTTCGGATGAGCAATCTCTTTCATTTAAACTTAGAAAATAGGAATGTCACGTCAGCAGCTACCCCTTTCCAGACTCCTTTACCACCCACCCCTCACAACAACGTCCTCATCCTTGCATTGCTCCCACATTGGACCAACTCCTTGGTTCTCTCCCCATCCCTTTCCCACAGGCAGCACAGTTATCCTGCCATCCTAGCACAGTGCATAGAAAAATCCTTATTGTTTTCTTTCCCAGATTAAACATACAAAAAGACATGACAAGTCAAGAGACACTACCTGAGGGAGGAGATAACATGCTGCCTATCATTGAAGCAGTGGTATCATGAGGCAGCAGTTGCTGGAAAAGTAGTGGGAGGATGAAGCTGAGAACCACCATCTCTCCTAGCTTGTGTCCTTCAAGATACCATGGCTCACAGCCCTCGTTCCCTGCTTTGTGCTGCTTAAAATCAGCCCACATGTTATGCTTTGCTGGAGCTTGGTAGGCTGCTAACCCTCAGTGTAGGTCATGGAGAAAGGACTTTCCTTTCATCCCTGCAGGCAGCCTTCTGCAAAAAGGCCAGGGAATAATCACAGGACAGTAGTGACTCACTGTTTCTGTCAGTGGAAAGAATCTCTGCCGCCCAGTGCTCCCCTTCTCCCACCTGGCATCATCACCAAAACCACCACACCGACGAACAAGGAGGTTGCGCAAGGCTGCGAGGTCGGAATATTAACTTTGAAAAGTCAGGAATGATGGGAAAGGTCTGCCAGCTATACTGCATTAGCTTCCCTGACCTGCTAGGAAAATAGGTTGAGGTTTTCCAAGGTGACCATCAGTTCTGGATGTCCAACTTCATATGTGTTTAAAAAAAACAAAACAAAACAAAAAGAAAAACAAACAAACAAACAAACAAAAAACCAAAAAAGGGAAGAAAATTCTTTTGGAAAAAACTACTACATATCTATCATCGGGTAAAAAAAACACAAGGCAGCTAGACAGCTGTATCTTTCAAGGTCCTTACAGTTGAGCACCCCAGAAAAAACAAATTACCTTGAGCCTTAAGCCCCTGAAAAACAAACAAACAAACAAACAAACAAAACACTACTCTGCAAAACACAACAGAGGAAACCCCGTGTGTAAATAACTAGTGGGAGCTCACAAGAGCCCAGCTCTCAGGATGCATGTGTGTTTCTACTGCGGGAGAGAGAACAATTGAATTACGAGGAGCTCTTAAGCAAGTAAAGTAAACATCTTTTGGCAATTTAGTGCTGCACTTTGAAGCCTGGCTATGTCATACAAATGGTGAAATAGCATGGACACACTTCTGCTGGCTAGTTTGTTTAACATGGTGAGTCGGGAGTTTTCAGAGCACAGCACTCTTTTATGAGCTCGGGAGCTGGAGGAGGGAAAGTGTGGAAGGAGCAGAAGAGGGGTGTTTAAGCAAAGCTATTGGTACCTGGAGCCTATGGGAAACAGCACAAGCAGGAAGGGTCTGCAGCGGGATCCCTGCAGCATCTGTGGGGCTGCCACAGCAGGAACCAGCCCCCCAGCATCCCCCACAACAGGGAAAGAGAGGGAGAGAGAGGTGTGGGGTGAGGGGATGAGGATAATCACACAAGTGGGGTTAATTGCTATAAATATCAAGAATCAAATCAATATGTCAAGATGTGTGTTCCACTTTTCACATGTATGTGGCACATAAATGAGAAGTGGAGAGAGAGGGAGGAAGAGCTAGAAAGAAAAAGGAGAGACTACTAAAGAAATAAGCCCCCCTGTACAGACAGCCTGACGCCAGATGGCTTCTTCTAATAAATATTCAACCTTAACTCAGTTCCCATGTAACTTTGTTGTAAAGCTGCCAGCACACCCACACAGATCTGGGCCAGCAAAATGATTACAGTAGTACAAACAAAATAGTGCAATAGAGGAAACAGGCAGACAGGGTCCTGTATACAGAAAGACAGAGCTGTAAAGATGTGAGTTGATGAACCTTTAGACTTAATACGAAGAAACTTAAAATAATGACTTGGGCAGGGGAAAGAAAAAGAGAAAAAAAAAGGACTTTTTTTTCCCTTGCAGTTGTTTTTATTGTTGGGAATACAGAGAACATGGTTCTGTTAAGACAGCGAATGAGGAACTATAAATCTGTTGCTATTCTGCATATTTTCTGTATTCAGCTGGACGTCAGATACCTTGCCTGAAATCATAGTCCAGCTGAAATTTCCACTGTCCTTTGTCCTCATATGGGGCACAAGTTAAAAAGTAAGATTTTGTGCATGATATTTGTTATATTAATTGGGAAGAGAAAGAGGAGATTTAGTATATTTTTCTTAAACAAACACTGGCTTAGTGCTCAAAAACATACATTTCAGTTGTGTGAGTGTTTTTGCCCCAAGCTCTTTAATTTCAAAATTGGATTATGAGATCTGAATATCAGAACACACCATGTTGGCAACCCCAAAACTATTTAAATAGGACCCTGACCAAATCACAATCTAGTGCTAAGATTAAAAGAGGAGAAAAAAAGGCAGCGAAAAAGGACACTTTTCAGTCAGATATCTATTGATAATGTGAAATAAGAAAACAATATCCAGACCAGAAAAAAAATTTTTAAAATGCTAAGTATTCATACTACTGATTTCTTTGATCTGTTTCATGCAGAGTATCAGTTTTAAAGGCAGGGAATATGCAATTAGCCAAGTTAAAACATCTACCTGCAGTTAAGGTGGTTACTGAAGAACAATTATGAGCCAACAATGGCTGAGGTAGCTAAAACTATGAGTTTAATTCAAGAGAGTGTCACAGTATGAGACAAAGCTCTTCTTTCTCAAGAATGCTGCCTTTTGCTGCTATAAGCCAGCTTGTGGTGCTCCTTGAGGGACCTTATTTTGGATGATACAAAAGAGTATAAATAAAATTAAGAAGATAGAATTTTAAGGGGGGGTGGGGAAGGCAGGCTGAATGTCAGAAAATATTTCCTTGTTGTAAGAGTTTCCCTCTGCAAAGCAGACCGACAAGGAGAAGCAGTAAGCTGTAGAGTCAGGCTTTCACCACTTCCCTCGGGAGATTGTCACTGTGGAGGTTTTAAAAACAAAGCTGAACTCAGCACTAGTAAATATGCTGCAGGGAATAACCCTGTGTTGGGCAAGATATGGACAAGATCAATTAACATATCTCTCCTATGTCTACTTTCTATTATTTTTGACTGTTGGGAAGAAAACTTCGCTAGAGAAAAGACTAAACCTCCTCCAGCCCCCCTCTTTTCTTTTAAAAGGAGAATAGACTATATCTCATTGCAAGCTCGTGGTTGAAGCTCTGTTCATTACAACCATTAAGTCTCTCCCACCAGTTTTGCTTTGCTCACCCTCTACCCCACTATTATTGAGAAGTACTGGAAAGAATTTCCTGGAGAGAGAATAAAAAATAAAATAGAAAGATATCTGAAGCTCTCTGATTTCTGATCTTTCCATGCTCCTTTATAATATTTATCTATTCTGAGCAATGTTTGACACTTCCCTCCCACCCACCCCATTATAAGTCAGCTGTGGATTCCCTCCTCGAGCTTCTTCTGCAGCCTTAAGGTACACATTATGATTCTATTCTTATCTGGAGCATGATAGCATTAAACAAGGGAAGCAGTTGGATGGCAGCGGGCAGGCATCTTGGTAAGCTCCATGCCTGAAGAAATGTACACCTTTTGTTTATGGCTAGCAGGATGAAAGCTGTGTGATGGACCGGACACAAATCCGTCAGCCCTTGGGAAAACACCACAGCCGAAGCCACTAACGACGCATCTCCTCATCTGTGCAGACCACAAGCACATCAAATGAGTCCTTCATTGACTATGCTGGCCTGAAGTTCAAGATAGATATCTCTTACTTTAATAAACCAGACCTATGATGCTGAAAAATCCCTGGATAAAGCTTAGAGGTTCAGGGTCACCACTTAGACTCCTCCAGCACTAAGTGTCATCCTGCAGACAAAATTTGATCAAAATTAGGTCTAACTTCAAAATCAATTAAAATCCTCCTCCCACTCTTTTTGTTAAGAAATACGCCATATATTTAATGGAATAAACCCAAAACACATCAATTTCTTCCTGTGGAGTGGCAGAGAGATGAGCCCATGGCTAAGAGCAGCATTTCCCTGAAGGCTTAGTTGCCACAGGGTGACCACACAGTCACACAGCACAGCACAGCCCCACTGGATCAACACAGAGGATTTGATTTTCAGATCTCCTTGATTGAATACAGTGCCAGGTTTCTATTAGTATTGTTTAGTTCAGGAAAGGAAAGAGGCAAAGGGAGAGAAAAACCATGAAGAAAATTAAACAGCAAAGAGACATTGGCAGAAAGAAAAGGGTGGATTCAGTAGGCTCTTTCCATACTCTCCATCTCCACTCCTACTCCTCTCTCTGGAGGAAATGTGGTAGAGGTACCACAGCCTCAATAGCAGGAAAGGCTGGAAACAAGCCTCAGCCCTCCATGACTTGTCTGCTGAGATCCAGAATAAATTGAAGAAAGGGAAAAACATGGAAGTGAACTGTGAGCTCAGGAAGCAAAAGGGAGCAAGGAGGGAGGTATGCAGTGCCTGAAGTCAGCCAGGATAGAAGAAGGAGGAGGAGGTTCCAGTGAACAAATTTTTTCCTCCCCCTCCATTATAGGTGAATCCCCACACATGAAGACTTTGCCCATGTCCCTTCCTCTCCAGCTGTGGAGCAAGGAGATCAGTTCTGCCCTCACTGCACCCATAATGGCTGGAGGAAGTAGGGAGAAGCTGATGGGACCAAAATCCTCCACAACTTCTAGCTGCAAAGAGAAGCAGCAGCATCACTATCCCAGCGAGATGCTAGCTAGTGTCAGTTCTCAGCTTGTGTAAGCAATCTGGATGAACACTTAGCTGTTGCAGCAGCCTTGGCCCTGAAGCTTCTGGGGATGTCCACTTCAACTATCACTGAGCTGGCACATTCAGCACCTCACTGGAAGCCAACAGGAGGGGGTGCATCTAGGTATCTTGGGTCCACATAATCCAATTCCCATCACATTGGATTTCTTCATGCTAGGGGTGTTGGTCTGGCTGGAACAGCAGCAAACCAAAGGGGAGAAAAACCAAAAAAGAGTCAAAGGTGACAAAACCGATACTATTTAATTTTTGTATTTATACATTTTTTTTGTAAAGTACTGAGCCATCTTAGAAACGCAAGCAGTGATTTTGGACACGAGACTGAGCAGAAGGCAGTGTTGATGCTCTCAGCCATTAGTTTATAAACTGAATAAGATAGATGTGTTCATTCATATGAACTAATGTAGTTTTTCTTATGAAGGTTTCATATTATACAAATCCATTAGCATATTTACAAATTAATCTTCCCTTAGGAAGAAAAAAGATCAAAGATTTACAGAAGGAAGTGCTTTATTACATTTAAACTGCCTTTTCTTTTAAAGAAAGAGAAAAAGAAATGAAGGGAAATTATGTTGAATCATAAATGTTTCTTTATGACTACTGTACAGTAGCTTTGTGGGAGATTTAAATTTACTAAAGGGCAAGGGGGACTTTAAGCCATCTATATGAGTTCAGTATTAAAAATATATATACATGACAGGTGCCCATATAAGTTCATGCAGTACGAAATATTCCATAAATGAGCTCATTTATCTGAGTAATTTAAAAAGAGCTTCTGCACAAGGGGAGATATTTAGTATGAATTATAGTCCGTTTACCTTTCATAAGTTTTTTTATCACTTCCCATACCTCCTTTGGTGCTACTGAAAATATCTGTAGTTATCAAGCGTTATATTCAACCTTGCTATTCCCTATTCCCAGGAAAGCCCTATTGGTGAAGTGACTCCATTTCCCTTCAAGATAAGCAGTTTGTAAAGCCCTACATGCACAATTATTCTTTCCTCAGAGATGCCATATAAAACAAGATCTGGCTAAGAAATCTTTTATCTAAGCAAATAGCTTGAATAATAAAGAGTATTACAGGTAAAGAAAAAAAATGTAAGTTTGTCCTCATCATTTAGATCTGGCTCTGTTATTTAAAAATTTCTCTTCAGATTTTCAGAATGACTTTGTACTATGGTTGAAAATACAGAGTAGTGGAGCAGCAAGGAAATGAAATATCAACCTTTAATGATTTATTAATAACCACTTTCTAAGACATTTTTAACTACTAAAGAGAAATCGGAAAACTAAATACAGTAAGATATTCAGGGGTGGGGAGGAAAAAAAACCAGAACTGTTGGAAAGTTATAAAAACAACAGAAAATTTTCAAGTGAGGAAAAATAAAAACCCACCTGATGACTGAAGTACATTTTAGGTAGAGATGGTCCTAGCCTTGGGACAGGAACTGGAATTAGATCACCTCTGAAATCCCTCCCAGACGTAAGTTTTGTATTTCTATGCTGAAATTTTGAACATCTTTTGCAACATGTACCAATTGGGTTTTTTTAATGCTTTAGGATATATACCAAAGGGAAACTTCAAGGATATTACAAAGACTAAGGTTAAATCACCATTCATCAACAGACTAATTCTCATTTTCTCCTCATCTATTGCATTCACTCAAGTATAACTTCTTTCACATCTTGGAGCTTCCTGAAAAATTAACGTTACATCGAAAAGGACCAGTACCTGGATAACGTCCACCTCTCTGCCTCCTCCTTTTCACTAGATGTCTGACAAGACATAAAATCTTTTCACAGCAGGACAGCTGTGGTTTCACTGTACTGAAGTCATGGAGACAAAGAAGCCATATACAGAGAGGTCACTGCCAGGCAGTAAATGGTTTCACAGGATCTCGTAACAGAAGAGGAAGAGAACCCTGGTAAACACACTATTAAGCAAAGATTTTAACACTGTTTAAAAGCTGTACATTCACTCTTCACAGCTTTTATCAGCTAGTGCCTAGCCTGAAGCCTATATAGGGAACCAGCCTGGACCTATTCTCTTCCCCAGACCTCCTCTTCTGAAAAATATTCTCCCCTTCTATCCAGACTCCACCAATCTCCATGAAGGGCACACACCTTGAGCAACTTTGGAGTTAAAAGATGTTCTTCCTCTACTCTGGAGTTAAATGTAATTGTTAAATACATCTATGTTCTCCTGTTTTCATTCAGGAGTGTTCTCCCTAAATAACCAGGCAACTTCATCTCTCTCTCTCCACTTTCTTCCTCTGCTTTTGTGAAAGCATCAGAGAGAAACCCTCCAGAAGGTTTCTCTGTAATAGTTAGAGGGGAAATTCAGTGTCAATTTTTGTTTTCCTGCAGACATTGCATTGGAGTATTCACAGTTAGCAAACCATAACTCTTCAATGTCTCAGTCTACCCATTTGGGAAATCAATAAAAGATAAGACTACCCATGCTTCAGGGCTATGAGGCTTGGTAAATGTTTCTAAAGTGCTTTGAAAACCTGGAAAGGTGCAATGTTGTTTATAAACTTTAATACTTTGTAGTTCTACAAAATATTTTATTCCAAAATCTTAAGCTTTTACAAATAACTAACCCTAACTGCCTCACTCCTATGAAATGCCTGTAAATAAAAAATAACTTTCCATCACATCTTAGTTTGAAATACTGATGTCAGGTACCGTAATTTGTCATTCATATGATCTGCTAGTCTTGCTGAAGTCTACAAAACCTTTCTGTTGAAAATATTATTGACAAAACTATTCAGTAGATTAATGCTAATTGGCTTAGGGTGGGAGAGTTATGTATTATTTGAAACTTGTCTCACAAAAGGAGAATGACAAAGCACAGAGGTGTGTAGAGCCTACAGGAGAGAAGCCAACAACTGAGGTTCAGCTATAGAGAAAAAAAAACAAACAACAAAATCTATCAACAGAAAAACCTTTAGGCCAATATTCTTTCAAACCAAGAAGCATTTAAGGTTAACACCTTACACTTTCCAGACATTTGGCTCTTCAGCCATCACCACCTTGTTAAAGATACTGACAACATCACAGATGTGAGAGGAAGTTTTGCACCACAAGTTTTTCAGGTGAAAAAGTATGTCATCAACGAAAAAGAATTACAAGTCATTAAACCTGAATGCATGCTGTGCATGCTTCTTCAATTCAATACAGGGAATTAAGAAGTCAAATGCCTGTGGCATTAAATATGAGTGATGAATGTGAGAAATAAGTAGAAGAGAAATCTATGTGTTTCATTACATGAGGTAGCTGTGCCACTGGCACCTTTTTTGCTTTTATTTGGAAAAAAAATGGTCTAAGATTAGAAAGCAAAGAAAACTCATCTTATTTTTAAGGAAATTCATATCAAATTTTGGTGAGATTAAGAAACAAGTATTTTCCAATTTGGATTCCATTCTGATAATCTAAAAAGATAACAGTATGTGATATTTTATGGACCAGGAATCGAGAAGAGTAGCACACATACTTTTCTTTGTAACAGGCTTCTTAAAAGAGCAGCCAATATTTAAAAGAAAGAACACAAACTATAGAAAAAGAAATGTCAGAAGTGACACATCATCTCATTTTAAGACATGCGTCTTACTCCTTCTTACAATAAGAAGGATAAACAACATGAGCCACAAAGTCTTCTGTGTGTATCATAAAGCACATAGCATGGGAAACCACTTCTCTAGCTCTCTGAAGGAAATGGTTCCTTTCATCTCTGATCAAGTTTCAGAGGTGTTATTATTTATTTAGTTACACATGAAAGGCTGTGAACCAAATTCACTTCCTCATTTTGTACACTAGATTGAAGAATACATCTACTCAGTAGCCTCACTAAGATATGTAATTTTGTGAGTTATGTCCCCCAGATATTTTGATGCTGTCTGCATCTGGGACACCTCTCTAATGGACATCTAACACAAAGCAAAAGTCTATTAATCTTCTAAATGTGGTTGAAAAAGTGACTCTGCCCTAGAAGAATAAGAACTGAGAACAGCCAGGTAGCATCTATAGACACTAAGAAAGAAAACAAAACAGATGGTTGGACTTATTTCAAGACACTGAAGGTGGTGGGAGATGAAAGTCTACAAACCCATCACCAATCTTACCAGGGAGATAGAGGTAAAAAGTGAAGGAGTGTCAGGAGCTATTGGAAAGAGAAGAACATATTAGTGAGAGGAGAAAATGCATTTGCTTGCCTCTTTGGAGATTATGAAGTTCCAAGACAACGTGGTACACAGACAGATGAATATCAAGAAATTCTGATCCATTTTAAATTACTTATATTTTTGGACACACAATGAAAACAGCAACTGTTTGAAGACCTGCAAGAATGTCTGCTGCAATTGAGCCAAATTTGAAACTTTTGCTGAAGTATAAATTTTTGTTTTTGAGAAGATAAAATTTTGTTGATTTTTAAGGATAAAAGCCTGAATTATACATGTGTATACACACACAGACATAAATAACGTGTATGGTGTATTTTGGCACACAGTATGTTTTCTGTCCATCTACTCTCATCTAGATTTTTCTCAACTTATTTTCAGGCACAAAACATGAGATGTTTGCATCACGTGATCTCTTTTTCACTACATTGTTACGTGATAGATCACATCCCAATTAGAAGAACTGCTATGGTGGTGGAATCAACAATTTGAACAAGACATTCACCAATCACAGAGCATCTGACAACAGGATTATATGACACAGGGGCTCCTTTAAACCACTCGATACAGTCAGGCTTTGTGGAGGCACATGGAAAGGGTAGAATATTACAATTAAACCCCCAAACCTCAGGCATTGCACCTTTGTATGGACATTGTGTCCTTTTATGAATTCAACACGTTTTTTTATATTTTACACACGTTTTGTTATAGGGACTAGGTCACTGGAAGTTTTCACAAGCTTCTTTCACAAAACAGTCATTGAGGAAAAATCCCAACTGTCTGTCGGCACTGTCCACCACATACACAATGTGGCTGCTGGAATAATTCAGATGGCACAAGTATCCTTAAATATTTCAATCTGAATTAATATTTTTTAAATAAGACTTCTTTTCCCTCAGTGCCACAAACTAAAATGATGTAAATGCAAAATCTCTGTAGTAAATTAGTGATAAAAGAATAAAACAGTTAAACGAATATATTTTTCATGCTTGAGGGCTGTGTGTTTAACAGTTTTCTAACTGTTCATTCATTTATATAAAAATACTTTGGTTATTATCTACTTGAGTTGAAATTAGATATTTAATTGACTGGAGGGAATGAAACTCGCTCACTTTTAAATAAGGCAATAATTTAAAAATATTCCTGTAAAGTGATTTGTAAGACCACACCAGCACTAGTTCTTGGCACACATCCTTGTCTGTGTATATATTTTAAAAGCATGGTTGTTTTTACAAATGTAGTACTGTGAGAGCTAACTTCTTCAGAAACGTGTTTATCTTAATTAGGAAAGTCAACAGACTTCTAATGGGAAGAAATGCGTATTTTTCTCTGTGGTATCTAAAGCATCAAAGGCCTCGTTCTCATGCCAAACCAATCTTCCTTCCTGCCTGCTTTTCAAACCCAGGTGATTGCAGACAGCTGAGCAGACATTTTCCCAAAAGCTTCTATTGACCTGGCTCCAGTCCTTTCCCGTGCTCTGTCTCCTTTTCTATCCGCATGTCACTTCTTTCTCTTTCTGTGTATTTGTTGTATTTTTGCCTGAGGAAACCTAGGGATATTCATGGCACTGAGGCAAATAATGTGGAATTAAAAACTAAATTCTTCAGGCCTTATCCTAGCAACAGGACCATCACCATCTGTTCAGAGGACAGGACTGCCATTATCTGCTGCATTCTTTGTACGTACTCCATCACCTGTGAGGGGAAAAACATTGCCCCTTATCCTGGGGTCTTTGTTTTTAAACAAAGTCGTCTGCTTCTTTCTGGTACCAATACATTTCATAAATGTGATATACAGTACATTAAAGGGATTAGGCAACAATAAAAGCCTTAGAAGCTTAAAAAAAATAATAATTAAAAAAAATCTAAGGGTGGACATCTGCATGATAAACAACAAAAGCAATTGTTGTTCAATTTAAATAAACAGTTGAGATTAATTGGTAAAAGTTCATACTAATTCCTCCATCTACTACCAATGACTAGTGCAAGCACTACCCCTTTTACTTTGGGATAATTTTATAGCAGTAGTATTGTTATTAGGGGTTTTTTTAATTATTATTTAAACACCTAAATTAAAATCTGCATTCCCCCATGAGCTGCAAAGGCCATTTTGGCTGCTCACAAACACGTCTCTAACTGAAGTCCCAAAATACAGCAACAGAAGCTAAAGGGCTGCACAACTTTTACCTCAGGAAAATGTGAAGTTTCTCAAAGAGCTGAAATATCCCATAAAATTAATTTGAAGTAATATCCTTCTACTCTTTAAATATCATGCTCCTTAGCCTTCATTTATTTCTGCTCCATGCACTTGAACAAAGGAAAAAGTCCATGAGGGAAGAAGAGGCAAAAATCAGTGAATTTTTAAAAAGAAATGATTCCTGGAAGTCAGAGCAACAATCTTGACCTCATATTATGTTTTCAGTTAAAAATTATAATTTATAAAAGCTGGTTGACTGACTGTCTCTGTTGTTTTTATGCCACTTATAAACAAAGCTGCAGTCATATTTATTTCTCAGGGCTTACAGACACATTTGTGGTATGTAGCTTGGCAACATAAATTGGCAAAATCTGCCTGCTCCTACCAAATCTCCAGCTCATTCCACACCATGCAGCCACCAATCTGAAAGTCAAGGGTGCTGCATCCCCTCCTTTCAGGGGCAAAAGCATGGCAGAGTGAAACCCACCTGCTTTCCAGCTCCTGTAAGCTCCACCATCCTCCCCTTCCTCTCCCCAGGATGCTGGCAGCAACTACAGGCCCAGAAGGAGCAAGCTCAGCACAAACTTGGCACCTTCATCCAAAGGATACAAGAAGGCATGGGAAGTCATGCCCTTAGAAATGCAACTAAACTTCCTCTTCTCCTTCCTTTAGCTTTACCCTCCCCACTTTTCACAGCCATTTTCCCCATTCCAGTTTCATTTATTATCTTAATTAGCTTGATCCTGCTTTGCTGCAGGCTGTGGGCCTGACAGGTAGAAGCTGCCACCCTACTTGGTGGATCATCAGACAAGACCTGCCCTAGATAGGTGGTAGCAGATCCTCTGCTTGGGAAAAGGGTCGGTCTCCTGCATCCATTTCTGGGTAGTACATTGCTGCCAAGGCAGCAGAATATGATGCCAGGGCACTTTTAATCACCTTTCTCCACATGGCCCATATACACAGGACATCCTCTGGATCTGTGGAGGCCTCATCGTTATCTCGATTCCCATAGATGACTTCCAGCACCGCCAATTCTCTCAGGTATTGGATGCCTTCATCTGCAGTAGTCCACTCTTCTAAGGAGTTGTTCATAAGATCTTCCTTGAATGGATATCTTGCTTTGACACTTGAAAGCAGCCACCTCCAAAGATTACAAATTGCTGACTCTTTTCCAATTCCTCTTTCAATTCCCCGATTTCTAGCAAGTGAACCCTTACCTTCCAGTTATTGACTATCAGCTCCATTATCCCAGCATCAAAACAGCCAAGTAGCAATCCACTCACCTGGCTGGTGGCTGTAATCTTTTCACAAGTCCCAAAGTTCCGATGATGTCAGGGACCGGGTAGTTTCCGCCTCCTGTTTAAGTTCTGTTACTCCTTCTTCCCGTCTCTCTGTTGAAGGACCAGCTTGTTCAGCAAGCCTTTCCTCTTCTTCCTCCTCTCTTACTAATTGAGGATATGGACCTGTTGTTCTCCTTGTCCATTGCTTCTTTTTAACTACTGGGGCAATTTCAGTAGGTGTTGTCTGGGTCCCCATCTCAACCATAGTTCTTTGAGAGTATTGAACTGTAGCTCGATAGACACAGGCAAGGCCCCAGTACAGTGCTAGAAGTTGCTGGTTCTCATCAGGGTAGGCAAGGCAACCTTCTATTAAATAGTGTGTTAATCTGGCAGGGTCACTTGCCTGTTCTGGGGTAAAGTCCCAGGCTATGGGTGGTGATAACCGTCCTAGGAATCTGCCCAAATCCTTCCACTCACCCTGCCAGATCCCAAAAAAGACTGTGGTGGGTTAACCTTGGCTGAGCACCAGGTGCCCACCAAGCCACTCTATCACCCCCCCTTTCCTTCCCCTCTCCCTCCTCAGCAGAGCAAAAAGAAAGGGGAGGAAAATAAGATGAGAAACAAAAAAGCAGTTTAATAATAATAGAAGCAAAGCTAAGCAAATCCGCACACGGAAGCAGAGGAAAACAAAGTTATTCTCTACTTCCCATCAGTAGGTGATGTTTGGCCACTCCCTGGGAAGCAGGGCTCCAAGATGCATAGCAGTTGTTCTGGAGGACAACAGAACAGCCCCCCCGTCCTCCTCCTTCTCCCTAGCTTTATAACTGAGCTGACGGCATATGGTATGGAATATCCCTTTGGTCAGTTTGGGTCAGCTGTCCTGGTTGTGTCCCCTCCCAAGATCTTGCCCACCCCATCCCACAGTGGGGGTGAATGTTGGGAAGAGCCTTGGTGCTGTGCAAGCACTGCTCAGCAGTAGTCACAACACGGGTGTGTTATCAACACCCTTCTAGCTCCCAGCACAAAACACTGCTGCTATGTGGAAAACCAGCACAGCCAAACCCACTATAATAGGCATTCAACATCACCTGGACACAGAGGTTGGACCAAGAACATCCTCCTTTTCAAGTTAAAACTCAAGTCTGTTCAGTTTGGTTTTCTCACCAATTTTTACAGGGATTGAGAACACAAAAAAATCCAAGGGAAATGAAGGAGAAATGACCTACCATTAAAGAAAAAAATAAAAAGCCTAAAATTTGGCCTAGACTATTAATTTGTTAAATTAATGACTTTTGGGCCTTTGTTGGGCGAAGGCTAATGGTTTAGCTCAGCCAAGCAAGTACCCAAGTTTCAGTGAGCAAAGTGGTCAACAGCAGAAGTACAGAAATTCTTCCACCTCAAAGGATTTGGAATTAATTGTACTATGGAAAAAATAATAAAGTCCTAAGCTGCCATCAATCTTCTGTAAGCTCTGTGTGAATGGGAAGCTTCCTTGGAAGTCAGAGGGATCCCAGAGTTCCCTCAGCTCAGGATAGAGGCTGGTGCTTTAATTTAGCCCAAAAGGACTCAGCTTGCTCTACATCTAGGCAGCATCAAAGAGGACAACACTTTGGCCAAACATGAATATAATTGTGTTTTTGAAATCTCCTCTCAATGGAAAAATCTGTCTCAAATGGTTCTACTTCAGTTGAATTATCCACAGTTTTGTCAACACCAACATAAAGATTTATTTTTAAAGTCTTTGAAGTATTGTTTAGATCTTGGCTTTCATACCAAACTACTAACCTTCCCATCTTTGCATTCCTCCAATATTTCATATAAGTAATAAATTGCTGTACATATTTACAGAACAAAAATTATGCTGCCTTCACTGCAGAGAATACAAAATACACATTAGCATTCACACAGTCTTATCATCATTATGGACCAGCTTTTAAAGAAAAAATAAAGGTAGAAGCATTGTATTTCACATAGAAAACTGGAGGATGGGTGGGTGGGGAGTGGGGTAGGCTGGAGTGTACTGGAAGCAAAACTCACATTTCAGTAACAATCTACTATTCCTACAAGTGCTGAAGTGCAATATAGAGCCACAACTAATGAGGTCCTCCATACTTTTCTAGTTTCAAGGAGAAAATTATTGGTAATTTAAGACAGATAAATCTAATTAAAATATTCTGAGATGAATGGTAGCTCCCAATTATTTTCCTGATTTGACACAACTAGCAACAGCATAGCATAACAATATTTTATTCAGTATCGAGGGATTTGCTAAAAGAAGTACAAGCTAAACAGGAACTTTGAGGACAACAACAACGGAGCAGTCACAGAACAGCCCACTGCCATTCCATTTAAATGAATACAGAAATTAACAGAGAGAAGCTTGATGTTGAGGAGTAACAAGCTTTTCATAAGAATAAATGCTGCAAAGGAGAATGTTTACAGGTAATAATGATTTCAATGCATGTACCACATCAACTAGATACTGCACAACTTTTTTTCCTGTAGTTTATGCTCAATGTTAGAGGTGTTACTCTTTTTTATGCACTCTACATGTGTCACATTTCCTATTTCTAAATATCTATAAATATAACAAAGCAGAATGCTTAAGTTTTCCCAGTCCGAAATCCATCACAAGTCAGCAAAAGATTCACCATCCAGCTTTACACCTGAATATGAATAGCCATATAAACTTCCTCTCATCTTGAGTGTAATTTAACACAGCAGCACAATAACTGCTGAGAGCACACCCAAGGTCATTGATAAGTGAACCAAAGTGTCTACAGGGCTAAAAGTTAGGCCTCTCTAGTGCAATAGGGACCTAGTGGGGCTGCTACCCAGCTCAGAGAGCTCTCTTACAGCACAATGCACTTGGGTTTAGCCACTCAAGACAAGCCGTATCTCCATTTTACTATTAGTAACACAGATATTAAACATTTGTCTCCATTCTGATGTATTGCCAAGCATTTGTGTTTTAGAGGAACATTTTGAAAGCTATAGAATAATATAGATTATCACTGTGACTATCAAATCAATGCTTAGCTGCTGTTGTACTATGTGAGCATAATGATAATGGTGAATAGTAAAGACATTTTAAAAGCTACTCACTACTTCAGTGAGCTGACAGCTTCAGGTTTGATTCAGGTCTCCGAGCTGAATCACTAAGAGAAGAGGTGGGAAAAATATATAAAAAGCTCTTTTCGTCATATAGTGTTTCTTTAGATAGACCTAATTATCCTACAGATTAATATAGCTCATAAACAGTGGCAGAAGAAAGGGGCAAACAAAGGTAAAAAGGTAAAAAAATTAATTAGGGAATTTACTGACAAGCCCACAAGGATGAAGATACCAGGGCAGGTGATGGGGATGGAATCTCAGACCAGATGCTGAGCTGGGAGTTGCGGGTGTTCACCGGAGCAATGCCAGGGCATCGCTGCCAGCAGCAAAGTGGGGAGCCCCGCAAGGCAGGGGCTCACTGCAGGAGCAGTGTTATTCAGCCACAGCCTGGCAGATATGGCTTCTGTTGCTACTGCTAATGATGAATACCATATGCTTGGCTCTTGTTGTTATAAAATAAGTTACATTACTACTGCCTATGACTGAATCAACTCTTTCATTAAAATTAGATATTTATGCTCCTGTACTCATGGGTAATAACATTTTAAAATTGAAATATCCTCCAATTCTGTCTTTTTTTCACCTGTCATCATCTTATCACCTTGTTCCATCTTGAGCTTTCTTTCAGATACAGCATCTACTCCTTCCCTTCTCCCTGACAATAATCTGTTTACAGAGACAGAACCAATATGATCATTCAGATATTTTATTTTTTCCTTCTGTTAATTTGAACCAGTTCAATTCACTGTAGTTTAAAACCAAATGTGTGACTAGTTGCCTAGATTTGAGGAAACCTTTCTTTAGACATAGGGAAAAAAAGTATTTGCTGTATACATCTAATTTTAGTCAGCCTCCCAGTATCTGAAGAATCAACTGTTTTGTTAAAGCCATTTTTGCCACTACTTTTTAATTGTCAGTGGAAAGGAACCTAATGGATCCACTTACTTCCATTTATAGCTTCACAACTCAACTTATTTTAGGGTGCCACTAAAGGGGATCAAATCAATGGACATGCACAGTTAATTAGCATGAACTCTGCAGGCCTGTCTGCTCAAATACCATAGGAATATTCTAAAGTTTCACCATTTAAAGCTGTTGCTGTCGCAACTGTGTTGCTGCATATGTGCAGCTGTGAACCAGAAAAAGACACTGCTTTTATTTTTATTTTTCAACCAACTTCTTCCTCCATTTTATAAGTACGTAAGCATATATGTAAATATTGTAACAGGCCCTAGCTGCCATGTGGACACTCAACCACAAAAGCAGAGCTGATTTGAGATTTTGCTATGTCTTCTCCTACTTCTGGGGTTTCACTAGAATCAGTTTTATCAGGCTACTGTCAAGTGAAGCAAAGCTCCCAGGGAGCAGCACAGTGTCAGCAAAGGTAGAAGAGTGCCACAACTGAAGGCTGCAAAAGATCCCTTCTCCTGCTGACAAAAGAATCCCACATATTGTTTCAAAGCCTGCTATAAAAAGAAAACTGGGGGGAAAAAAAAAAGGAAAAGGAAAAAAAAAAGAAAGATTGGCAGCAAGTCCTCAACACAGAGACAACCCATTGCAGCACCTCTCTTTATTTATGCCAAAACGATTTCCTATCCACCTGTTCATTAAAAAAAGAAAAAAGGTAGCATCCTTTTTTTGTATCCAGTTATTGTGAATCAGAGTCACAAGGAAAACTATTATCTTGGCATGCAGCCTGTAGGAAAAAGAACACAATATATTACTTCCGTGATACATGTAAGAACTACAGGGGATCATTTCTGTACACTTGAATAGGTCACTTTTAGCAATCAGCAGTTGTTTGGCCAGATTAACTCCAGGTCTACCTCCAAAATGATTATGATTGCATATTATTATTAACGATGACACTAAGGATATTAGGCTCAGAAGGGGTTTTGTTTGCTTGAACAAATGCTAGATTCATTCCATTCAAGGGTAGGGTGTTCATGGCATGCTTTTGGCTTGTACATCTACATGAAATCTTTAAGAAGATCTCATGGATGATGGTAATTCTGGAGAAATGGGAAAGCAAGTGGAGTCCATTCTGGATTTTAATTTTGTTTCTTCCCTTATAGAAAGAAATTACCTCAACACTTCTCGGTTGAACTCTAGTCTATCATTTTAATTAAATGTATCTGAGCAGTCATCATGAAGCCTAGGTGGGAGTAATAAGTTGGAGAGCTTAATGTTGGTGTCTACAGGCAGCACGGAATGTCTGTAGCAGATATTTATGGCATGTATATGGGCCTTAGTAAAACATTCAGAAGTTTTGTGCACATGCAACAAAAACAACGACAACAAAAAAAAAAAACCCACAAACCAAAAAAAAGGAAGAGAGATCTAAATTTCCAGACCAAATCCAAGCCCTGACTCAAAGTTTAGGAGTCTAGGTAACTATACATCTAAATCTTGCCTGTCACCATCCACTATCTCTAAAATAAACCAGCACCTGAAGTCATAACCCTTGAAGTTAAGGACTTTTGAAATTTGTCTCCAGTTTTAAAACTTGGCTGCAATCACTTTCCTTTTGTCCTCCTACTCTCCCCTCAGAAAAAACACCACTAAGTGCAATTTGAAAATCTGGGGGGTTGAAGCTCAGTCAGTAAACAGCCCTGAATACAGGGCTTCATGTCTAACCCAACATCAGTCCTGAAGAGAGCTGAAACCCATTGCTGTAAGGGGTTGCAGCAGCAGGGTGTGGAAACCTAAATACAACCAGGTTTTACTTCTCAACTATCTTTCTCTTTGTGTTCAGAAGCTCCGAAGTGAGAAAAAACATAACAAGAGGCAGAGCTCTAGCTAACTCATTCCTGGACAGACTATTCCAAACAAGGGGTTTTTTTTTTTCCAAATAACTTGCTCTCCCTTGATCCAAAAGCAGAGACACAGACATAGTCCCTGAGGTAGTCTCTTCAATTCTGAAAGCGATCTTCCTTGAGAACTCACCACCATCACTGCAGATTTACGGAGTTCTAGTTCACCCATGAAGAACCAAGCAAACGAGAATCTTCACCATGGCACAGAAAATTTTGAACTAATACACTTATTCAGAGTATACAACTCACCTGTTGATGGGTTGACATGGTATGTTATTGCATGTGCAAACATCTCCTTCAGCACTGGGTCTACCAAGAAATTGGTGAAATTTCCAAGAAATTACCAGGAAATTTGTTTGGAGGAAAAAACATCCATCTTCAAGACATTTGTTTTTCTTTTTGTTTGCTTTCCCCCCAACTGTTAGGTTTCTCTCCATGGGTAACTTTAGAATAATTCCTCCTAGCACCATGTAAGAGTAGAACAAAAATCCTTTCTACAGAGCTGACAGTTACAAACTTGAAGACTCAACACTTCAAGACTGATATTCGCCACTGAGAGGAATTTTAGCCTATGAATTAACGACCCTTCACCTGTTACTAGAAAGCTGGTAATAATAATCTCTTTACTTGTTAATCAATTACAGCAATGTAAGTAGTATATGGAAAAAAAACAGTCAAGTAAAAAAGCTAATGTTGGACTGCAGTAAAGCCTTCATTTTTTGTCTTTCTTTTCATATTTACTTTTACACTTTAGTAGTCATATAGTAGATAATACATGCAATTAAAATAAACTGGAGTTTTATGAGGCAAAATACAAACTCTACTAGGTGTTTATTCTTTATATTCTTTTTCATTCTTATACATGTATTATATAAATATGTTATAGGTATTGTATTTATAGTCCTATCTAGCCTAAAAATAAACAACATAATTAGTTTACTTAGCCAGTTTTTCCATCGCTGATATCTATCCACCTGTAGTTTCAAATGCGGCAGCTGCTTGACAGAGTATATTGATGTGCTTTAATCACTGCTGAACATTTCCTGTCTATTTGTAGGCACTCAGAGAAACCCAAGGGGCATCATTTACAAGAGTCCAAACTGAAGTCATTTGACACGATGTCACAGGGAATAATCCTAGAATTATGAGTGTGAAAACAGGATATTGAACAATGCAAACTAGTCTAGTCCTGGAAGTTTAATAATCCCAGTACAACCAAATTAATCATAATGGTCATCTCCTACCAGCATGGCACTGTTAAAACACATTATTTAGGAAGTCTTCACAGAAAGCTCAAATATTACTAAATTCCAACTGAAGAATGCAGATAAGTTTGAGAAGGGCAGAGAAGAACCACTCTTGTCCCAGTGTCTCTCCATTTCTGAAAAGAAACAGCAACCAAACCCTCAGTTTTTAAAACTACCTAAAAATGTAGAAATGCATTTTTGCTGAACTATTTTTAGAAAAATGTATATAGAAAAAAAAAAAATCAACCAACTTTTTCCAGTGTTCTAGTCTTACACAGGAGTAGACAACATAGTACAAGTTGGAAGAGATAACATTTGTCACCCTTAAACGAGGAATTGCAGATGAGCTCTTTGTGTCAAGGCAATTCTGCATCACTTTACCAGGGCATGGTCTTCCCCAGGGACTCAGAAGCAAGGGGGACTCAGATGACACAGACAGCTCCGTTTTGTCCTGCTTGACCCCAGAGCATGTTGTTCTACATGCAAAGCAGCAGTGGTGGTGGCAATTTAACAGAAGGGAACTCACAACAGGACCAAACATCTATGGGAAAGAAGTCAAATCAGGGAAGTCACAAGGGAGCTCAGGAGCTCGAGGTGATGAGGAGTAAAAAAAAAAACAGGAAAGAAAAAGTGGTTGACAAGAGGAATGCTGACTATGAAAAAGAGTTAAAGGGAGAAAAAGGGGGCAGGGAGAGAAAACCAAGCTGAATTTTATTGATTAGGGAATACGAACAACACTTTTAAATACAGTGAGCTGGGGACACTACTATTCTCTATGGTCCTGAGAATTTTACCTTCCTGTTTACAGAAATGCATGTTCATCAACTGCAGACTAACAGAAAGCAGGTGAAAGGGAGAAGGTGTTGAAGGACTAGGAGAAGCAAAAGTGGCTGCGGAGATACGTTAGTGAGATTGGATTTTGACAGGGCATTATGCTTCATTCAGCATGGAAATACTCTTGACAGTATCTAGAAAGACCCCTCTAGAAGTCCTCCTAGTCTGCTTACAGCTAGATACTCAGTTCAGTAAATTGCTAAGCCAGTGCCTTCAAGAAGGGAAGTAGGTTCATTTGATAATGAAAAATGCCTGTGAGGAACGAAAAGACATACATGCATTGTGAAGAAAAAAGACCACAGCCCCTGGATTTATTATATACATAATAATTAATAATGACCCATTTTTTCCAATTCCAGATTTTGAAATTCCTTACTCATTTTAATTAAGTTCACTCTAAAAATAGGATGCTGTAGAACAAAGAACTTTTTTACTACTTTAAAAATGCAAGCTTACTCACTAGCTAGGACTTTCCCAGCTCTCAGTGCTTTGGTACAAAGAGCTATTATGACATGATATAAATGTGCTATCAGTGGAAGCCATTTTTAGACAAAACTCGATAATGTAACATTTACTGATTCCATCTGTCAAGACAGATAAAGAGAATGAGACTTCATAGCAAAACACACAGGAAATGTAAGGGCAGCAACAAAAACAAGTACAGGCAGTGTAGACACCACTTGTTGACCTACAATCTGTATTCGTTAAATTCTTTCCCCTAGACACAGGACTTGCTTTCTTCACCAGTATGGCTCTAGGATCTCCACTTTCAGCAATACAATTACATTTACTTGACAGTATTCAGAACGTATCTACATTATGTGTTTTTAAACCTCCTAATTCCATCTACCGTACACAATTCTGATGATGAAGAGAAATATGGGGCTATATAGTTGCCTAAACACACAGCCAGTCCGATAAGATCTCCTTCTGCTGAAGCACCATGAAGCCCACCAACAGTTCTCAGCTCATAAATGCATCTCCAAAGCTTTATGTCTCCCTTCTGCATCACAAACCCAATTTAAATTCAGAGCAAAGACTAGCAGCCCTGTGAAGAAGAGCAATTGCTCTTTAAACAACTTTTGTAAATGCTTCCTGTGCTAACAAGGGAGGCTAGAGTTTGCTTAGGTGAAATAAAGCAGACAGACAGACCTCCCTGTATCCTGCTTTGGTTCCAAGATTCAATAATGAACAAGGATGTGCAAAGAAATTAGAGTGGTGGAAGTGCCAAAGGTATCCCTTGGAGATGTGTATATCCTGTTGTCATGTAAAAGAGCTCTTGAATGATAAAGAAACAGAACCCAATTACAATTGGTTTCATGTTAATCTGAACCACTGACTATCCGTAAACTTTGGATGGTATCATGGTGCCCACAGTAATTAATTCACCTCTTCCTTCCCAAAACATGCTAGGAAATTAATTTCCAATGCTAGAATTAATTTGGCACTAGAAGATATGAAAGTGTTTGGAGTTACCTAGCAATCACTTTGAAGCCTTATCTTGGATGCAGTGCAGTAGTCTCTGCTACCTCATAGAGGCAGAAACATGGGCTCAAAAACACCATTACAATGAAAATTTACACTGTCTCATACCTGTCATTGGAGAACAGAGCTTATCCCAACCCATGGTCTTCCTTTGGGAACAGTGGAAACAACCTGGCTAGGAGAAGGAAGCAATGGGCCAAGATGGGGCAATGGATAAACTCCCAACCTGGGTGTTCTAGGCCACATAAAGAAAGGGAGAATATCCACATAGAGAGCTGAAGTGCTGGGGCCTAAGCTGTGGGCCCTGAGTTGGAGTTGACCTGTGGATGAGTCACAACCTAGCAGAATGTTCTGTTTTTCCTATTTGCTTCGTATTCCAGAGGCAGAACCTGGCCCACCTGTGTCTTTGTGGTTCCAACCTCACCCAGGTGGTCATGGCTGAGGTGGTGGGTGAGGATAGGGCTACTTTAACCCAAAGCCGATCAGTTTGACGAGCTTCCTGTTGAGTGTGGCTGGTCACCCCTTGCTGAGCAATCTCAGTAGTATGGCATCCTTCCATGTGAAGGGCCACTGAGGGAGCCGTCTCTGTCTGTTGTGTCCAGCAGGCAATGCTGGCACCATGGTAGGCAGTGGAAGAGCTGGGCCCACAGGAACCTATGGCAGGATTGTTTGAAAGAAGTCTTCCGAGGGGACATTGCTGAGTACAGTGCTGGGCTGTGTGATCAGGCAACTGATGGCAGCGTAAGATTACGATGGCTGAATTGGCACAACAAAAGTGAATAAGCTCTTTACAGTCCATTATACCACTAAATGAACGTGAGTATCTCACTGGGTTTGTGAATAGGTGATGATAAGTATGAACTTAGACGTGTCAAGTAATTATCTAGGTTGTAAGTGAAGTCCACTCTGTAAAGCAAGTTAAAGTAAGATTTTAAGTGATTTTGGATTAATTTTCATATGTTTGGGCACTGAAGTATTCCTAAAACCATTTTCACTGAAGCTTGAATTCCAGCTAATGAGAATTTTACATGCAAACAATCTTAGACTGTTCAGAAATATTCTCACCAATTACCTATTTTACTTATGGTGAACATTTTAAATTTTATGCATAAAAACATCACCAAGATTTTAATGTCAAGTTCATGACCTCACCCTGGTGGATGATACCAGCAAACCAGTAAGTGGTCAAAACTGGCCTAGAATTTCAGCTATGTGGGGAGAGTGGAAGTTATTTAGTATTCTTCCACATTTTAAAATGTTTCTGAAAATAATCTTCCACTATTCCGTTGGAAATTAAATTTTTGAGGCTAAGTGATCTGTGCATAAGAATGTCACTAAGTACCCAGCAGTAATTTATTAAATTTGTCATGGTTAAAAAAAAAAAAAATCAACAAAAAACCCTACAAAAATAGTTTTCATCCCTCCAGTTTACTTCCAACCAGTCTGTCTTCTCTTTCTCAGCCTCTGCAAGATGATGGTTATCTGTGAGTCTTTGAGAGATAAAAAGACACAAGGTGCTACATCATGTCTCCAGGGCACAAAGAAGCTTCACTTCCCAAAACCTGAAGCTGGTGACACTGGATCACTGCTATGGGTCACACTACAAGATTTTGAATGTGGAACAGGTTTTAGACATGGGACAGCATTTGCTATATCTCTTTGCTCTTTGTGACTGAAAGGAGCCCCCTTTTCAAATAAAGCTAAACCCTTCAGAAAAGGTAAGAACGTGTCAGAGATGTGCCATCCTGCATCACATATGATTATTTTTTAAATTAAAAGAAAAAAAGTATTATCGATCTACTCCAAGAACAAAAAAGAAGATATCCTTCACAAACTGAACTCAATTTTCTGAATTGCATCTTTTTTGCTCGGTAGAGAGGAAAAAAAAAAAACAACCCTTGAGAAATGGAATTTTGCCCATAGACTGATGACTACAGATCACATTTCTAGTGGGCTTATAACCTGCTCCAGTGAAAACATAATTTTTAATTTGCTTTTAGGGTTATTTATTTTTTTATTATTACACTAAGGGTTTATAATTTAACATCAAGCATAATTTTGCACGAATTACGAGACTACACTATGATGCTGAAGATAAGATGTATGTGACTGGTTGGCATGGCCTCAAACTCGGTTTCTGAGAAAATGGATCGCTAATTGGCAGGCTGCCATCCCATACACTGCTTAGCACAACTTAAATGAAACAAGCTATCTTTTGTAAAGAGTTAGGTACAACAACAGCTCGAACAGCACAAAGAAAAGTAGGCATCTTTTAAGCATGTTATATTTACTTTTTCAGACCTTACAGGCTAGAAATACATGATAATCTTTTGTGCTGTTCTTAAAAATAAAAAAAATAAAATTAAAAAAAAGCAGTATTTCTAAATGTTTATGCCTTTAAAAAAAGGACACATTTCAGGTACCAATTAAAATCCTAAATTATTGGTCATACCACTTCATAAAAATCACACCAATTTTGACTAATTGTAGTTCAGCCATTTAAGAGCTGCAAAAACATGACATTTTACTATGATGTCATTTTCCTATTCATTCCAGTGGTAAAAGTCCTCCACCATAGCTACAGAAAGAATAATATAAAATTAAAGCATGGAAATGATCAGAGGAAATAATTTTGACAATGAAGTAATTTCCTAGATTGGTTTTAAGTATGACTTCTTTGTCAGCTTGAAATAAAAAAAAAAAATGAAAGATGCCATAATTTTATTGAACTTCCATGGTGAATAAGTAATGTGCATATGTAAGAAATGGTGTCAGTTAACTTAAAATTAAACCATATGCTCGAGCCCAACTAGAACAGAACACCCCAAGAGTAAACCCAAATCGAACATATATGCGGGAATCCCGAGCCAAAGTCTGATGTCTTCAGAACCAAGTATTACTGAACATAAAACCCACAAAACACGGGATGATGAGATCAAAGACAATTCTTTTGACAAACAGAATATGACCTTTATTCATGCTTTCATTCAAAGCTGTTAAGCATTTCCTATCAGAAATGTCTGCAAATTTAGATGATTTTTCTTCTAGTAATTTCAAAATTTTGCTGCAAGATTTTTTTTTAATATTATTTGAGTGCCATTGAAAGTGAAGAGCTTGCATATGTTTGTATTTTCATAGGTGCCAAACTGATGCTAGGATCCAGTCCAACTTCTTTTGAAATCAATTGGAATTTTTCACTTGACTAGAATTCAAGCATCTGTTATTAGCAATTTCAGAGAAAGAGAGAAAAAAAAAATCAAAAATAATCCAAAATGTGGAACAGGACACTGAAATTTCCCCTATAGCCTTTGTTCCTCTAGAAATTGATTTATTTGTAAACTGTATGACTTCCCAGAAATATACCAAAGCTGATCATAAAGCATTAGTGACAATGTCAGTGGGAAAAATTTCCAAAGAAAGTGTCAGCATTCCCCATCAAGTCCTTGCTGGAAACACCAATACCTCAAGATTAGATATGGATTCAAAAGTCCTCACACAATCCTGAACTTGCAGTAAGATCCAAGAACAGATGTGTGCACTGAATTTCCCTTTACAGCAATTTCCATCATCTCCAAAAATGCTTTTTGACTTGAAACATACAAAAATCTCTGATTATTAACAAAAAAAAAAGCTGAGAAAACTGTTGTCTTTTTTTTTTTTTAACTTTTCAAAGATCCACAGCCCTCAGTTCTTCTGTGCAGATAGTATAAGGGCCCTCAAGTAACACAGACCCAGATCCAGAGCCATCCTTTTAGATGCAGAGTGCATTTTTTCGTTACCAACCTCCAAGTTAAGGAAAATGTAAATTTAAATCTACATCTGCAATATACCAAGCCTGTAACTATATATACTTTAGCGCGTTAGAAAAGTAGGGAGTCCCCACTGAAAACAATACAGCTCAGAAGTGTTTCAACTGTCAGAAATGGAATTTCATGGAAAAAAAATAGGGGGAAAAAAAAAAAAAATCAGAAGAGAATCACTGTGCCTGGGCAGAGCTGTGTGGAGTGAATCATCAGCACCAAACTGGTTTTGCTTTAAAAGCATGCAACAGTTTGTGTATCTAGGACGACATTCGTTTAGCAAACAGACATCAACAAAATTTGCTCAAGAAAAGTGCACATATGTTTGGGGCAGGGATGCGACCTCTCCAGAAGAGAAGAAGCCAGACTCATTGCAGTGCTCTGAGCTTTGGTCCTGGCTGAGGGTCTGATCACAGCTCCTCTCTCAGGGTTGACCAGAGCAAAGGAGGATTTACGACCTCACACACCTCATTAGGATTTACTAATGGGAAAATGCGGTTATAGCAGCAGCTGAACTTCAATTTAGTTAGCTTACACAGTGATTATTTCCCATGCATAGAGACAATTTCATACATATTGGTAGTATGTTTGCAGCAGAATGACACATGCAGCTTCAATAGGTTTGTTGCACCTCCCTCTAGGCAAGCCCTGCTGCTTGCACTGGTCTGAAAGCTGCATAGTCCCCTATGACTCACATTAAATAACAGAGGACCAGCAGAACAAGCAACGCAGTTAAGACCTCAGGCATATGCCTAAGCACCAAAGGGCTTAAACCCATGAGCCTCACTCTTCCAGCAACCCTGGTCAGAAGCGAGGTAAGGACAACCAGTAGTATTATTTGTGAGTATGACAGTGTGATGTGTGCAATATTTTCCTGAAGTCACTGAAGTACTGATAATAAAATATCACAGCCAACACAGGAGATAGAAGCCATTCCTACAGTGAACCAAGCACAAGAAGGGACAACACTGCAAAGTGAAGACCTGGAAATACAGAACCAGTAGAGTAGGTTCTCTATCCCTTTAAAATTAATGGGTGATTTCTTTGCCAAAACCTCATTTCACATCACAAACTGTAGAAAGCAATCAGAACCTACCCGGGTTTTCATTTTTCTGCATGTACATGGGATATTTTGTGAGATTATTTTCATGCCCAGTCTTGTACTACTGGGAGTTACCTGGATACAAATTCTCTTTATCATCCATCAGCCGTGGAAATTCCTGGCAAGCAAACTTTAGCTAGCTCTAAAAAATAACTGCCATCAGGCCATTGGTTTTTCCAAGTTTCCCTGTTTTCCTCGTAAAGGTCTAGAAACTGAAAGTGATGTTTCTACAAAATGATTTTGTGTAACTGTTTAAATACAAGTTCAGGAGGATTTTTTTCATAGTGATTAATACAAACCTTTCAGTTTTGCTTGAAATATCCAAGTTTTTCCTCTCTTTTCTAAATTATGTGCATAATCATCTTTTCTCTTTACCAGACTGCTCTAATGAGTGTACAAGAAAGAGTATTTCCAAGTGTATATATATACACACATACACTTGAGATATATATATAAAAATATTCAAGTATTCCCTTTCTTTAGTAATTTGATAAAAATTTTATTTCTTTGTAGTTAAGAGAATTTTTTATAGTTTTATTTTGCCTCTTATTCATGCTTATATCCATAGTGTGCTATAAAAGCCTCACACTAAGCAGTCAGAAATATTTGAAGCAATTCCTTTGCCAGCAAATGGGGAAGCCATGTTAAGGACCGATTTTGGTGCAGCAAGCATCTCCTGTGTTCCCTAGAGCTTACAAATCCAACAAAAAATGTGTCTACTCATCCCTGGAAACTTTTCTGGTTGTCCTGAAGTTTGACTTCATGTCCCTCCTCATTTCAAAAGTCATGCTATAAAACTCTATGTCTTCCTGTTCTCAGACACAGAACATTTTTCTTTTGTGACTCATCCCATCAGTCTGTGACCCAGCTCATCTAAAAATCTTTTAAAATGATGACAGAATAATTTCTATAATCTGATATTTTGCCAGAGTTTTTGCAGGAATGTAGCAGCCCATAACAGCAGCCTGACATAACAAGAAGTCTACAGACCAGCATCTTTCCAGCATGGCCATGAGCTTAGGTACCAGTGTGCCACTCCCATGGAAATGTATTCTTTCTCTCCAAGTTCTGAGCACAAGTGCTGCACACACTCATTTTCATTTCTCCCCCTCCTTTTCACAAAAAGTAAACACATGCCCCAATGTTGTTAATGCAATCACTGGGACTTCCGATCCTTGGCAATCTTAGAGGCTCAACACTCCCACCTTTACAGATCCCAATAATATTTTCTTTCTAAAGAAATTAATTGAAATAATTAGGCTCTCTGCACTGTTTCTTGGACTGTTTGGTTCTTTTTTTTTTTTCTTCAAGCTGCTGCTTCTGAAGCAGCAGAAATATGGGATAAATTTTTAAATCTTTCAGTTCTCACTTTTTTTCCTCCCCTTCCTACTGTCTGCTCCATGATTTTTAAGGCTTTTAGATGAGCAGCAAAAGCAGAGCACAGGTGGCAGGGCTGGGTACCAGAAGTGCATGGGCACTATCCTGCTCCCATCCCATCGCTGTTCTCCTACATTCCTGTAGGCAAATCAGTCTCTTCCTCAGCCCTTCTTTCCCTCTAATTTTTTTCTCTTCCACAACTATTTAAACTGCAGTTCTTCAGGGCAAGGGTTGTCTCTACAACCATGTGGTTACCCTGTGCAGAGCACAACACAGACCTGATTGCACCAGGACCTCTATGCATTATTTAATGTGAATGTGGATGTGGATAGAGTCTGGCATCACAAGTCACACAAAATGCGTGTGCCACACTGGTACAGATTTCAAGTGTTGCAAAAAAATTACCAGAACTCCAGATTTTTGCATACTATGGGCTTTTTCCCCCCACCCTCCAAATTAAATATATTAAAAAATAACAATAATTTGAGGCAATACTGAGTATGTCAATTAAATAAGAGTTATCTCAACAGCTTGCTTTTGCTTTTCTGAAAGGGAAAACAAAATACAAGTGTGACTAGTCACAAAATGCATGTGAATCATTAGTGAACGAGACACCATTATCCTAGGAGTGTTGTAACTTGCATACATGCCCTTCTTGCTATTTCGAGATGTTTGAATTTACTTTTTTCAGACACATAAAAGCATGTATGGTTAGAATAAAAAAAAATAAAGCAGATACAGATGATACTTAAAAGTCCAGTAGACTGAACAGTATGGCAGCAAGTGGAACCATTAAAATGAAAATACACTGTTTTCTATGGTCAGTAGCACAGGAAAAAGTAGCAGAGATTTCAGTATCTTGAAAGCAGAGAAAGTTTAGTGGTTCTTGGACAAAGTATTATTTTTTAAGCTTTGAATGCAGGGTCTTCATCCTGGTTTTCCTATCCAGCCAACTCCCATTAGCTTTAATAAACGTATCCCTTGCCTAAGCACAGGCAGAGTAAGGCCCTGTGTGTCTGTTCGGTTCTGTCCATTAATTGCATTTTGAAGAGAGGCACAGTCCAGTCCGACTCCAACAGTGATGTCTGTTAGAAAAAAATTGTCTGAGCTAACCAGAAATGTCTTTCAGGGAAGAAAAAAAAAAAAAAAGACCTACCATAAGCTTATGTCCATCTACACACATTCTTATTTCATTGTTTTGTGTTATCCTAGATATAATTTAATACCTTTTATTGTATAGATCATTTTCTCCAAACATCACAATTGCTATATGCAATGAGTAAAAGCAGTTTTACCATTTATGTTGCTAGCTTAAATGAAAAACTGCACCTCCAGTGCTCTCAGAAATATTTGTCAAGACAAGAACAATCAATTTAAGTGGAACCAGCTTCAAAATGAAATGCACTTGCTACAACCCAAACCGCTCTGTGTAGATTTAAGGAGAGGTGAACTTATTACTTGTTTAATCTAGTCATATTTGAGATAAAGCAGTTCATATTTTCAGAACCGAAGAATCCAAATTATAATTGTTTTTGTCATTTGCACAGCAATTTTACTCCTGAATGCGTTGTTTTAGGCAGGAATTAATAAAAATTGCATGCGCTTCAGGTGCTGTGTAGCTCACCCTTTTCCACAGAGCCCAGCCTGGAGCTGTGAATGCTCCTTTTCTTATTATCAGTTAATAATTCTCTCTCATTGAGGCAAATTAGGAACTTGACTGTGTTAGAGAGTCCAGAACGCTGCTAGAGGCAAAAAGGGGCTAAATGGCAGAAATTCCTCTCTGAGCAAGATGCATGAAGCACAACATTGTGTCCACCACAAAAGCTGCTCTGTATTTTTGATCCTTTCTAATTTAATTAGCCCAAGAGGTAGCGCATTAATTTGCCAAGAATTCTTCTGATGCGAAAGCTGCCCTCATTGCAGCAAAGGGAAAAAATAACCTGCCTGCTACAGTGGCATGCCAGTAATGAAAAGGGGTTATTTTTGTGTTACAAATGGCATTGCAGGGTTACAAGAGACCTTTAAACCTTTTTATCTCTGGTCGGGTCATATGTAACACAAAGCACTAATTAACCAATTCTGCTCCAGAAATCTTTTTAAATGCTTAGAGTAACACTGTTAGAACCCAGGTCACAGACAACTTTTTTTTATTTGGAAAAAAAAAAAAAAAAAATCTTACGTACCACATAAAAAAAGAAAAAAAAAAGGAAAATCAATCAGCAGCAGAAGTCCTGTTCTGTGGGACTCCACATCCCAGACATTTATCCTGGCTTTGTTTTCTTTATGTTTAACGATATTCTTTATGTGGGCAATCTGGAGCCTTCAATTCCCTTAGCCTGTCTCTTGGCTCTTAATGCTGTATTTGTTTGGTAAATTGTCTCCATGTTAATCTTCTTCATCAAATACTTGGGGTCAGATTGGAAAAATCTTTGATCAAATCTACTACCACCCAAGCTCTTCACTGCCATGTGCTTCTGATATGTTCTTATGCACATTAACAGGTCATTTACTCATTAAAGAACAAGGGAAAACACGCATAGTATGAGAAGTCCTGCAGGAGACTTTGAAATGTTTATGAAATAATTCTTTCACTTGCTTTTTTTTTTTTTTTAAAAAAAAAAGGAGATAAGAGTGTTTTCAGGGGGATTCCTGTATGCTGCACAGTGTTCTTTTTCTTCTTCCTTGCTGCATTACAAGGTTCAAAAATTGCTCTGTAAAACAAAAGCTCTGGCATACGCAGATTCATCCTGTAGTACCAAGGGTAACTGACAAATTAAAGAGATTTCATGCTTTCCTACGTAGAAATCAAAGGGCACGCTAGCTCTTGAATGTGATGGTGGTCTGTGCTACCGCTACTACACACCTCAAAGTCCAGCAACTACATAGATCTGCATCCTCAAGGAAGGCAGAATCTGGCCCTAGTTCCTTCAAAATCATGTCATGTACCTGGCTCACAATGCAGTCAAACCCTTGACATCAAATACCTCATACCCATCTGCATGCTTTTAAACTTCACTGCTAGAACAGTTGTGAAAACAAACACTAACAGGCTTAAACTAAAAGTAAATATTTCCAAAATGGTTTACGAACTGTTTTCCTGGATCAGCAGCAGTGTGGGAAGAAGGGAGCGGTGTGGCTGAGCGCATGGGATGCGCTGAGGAGACAACCTGGCAAGGGATCGGTGGAGGTCAGCGGAGATGCTCAGAGCATGGGCAGGATCAAGTCCCTCGCCATTACTAGCCAAGAGTGCTATTTACTTTTTAGCGGTTTTCAATAATGTGTTTTTCTGTTGTGTTTGAGGTCAAAGGGACCACAGAGTGAGCCACTTGCAAATCAAGTCTGAATATTTTATTTCGGGATTCTTTTAGCTTGCATAATCATTTGCTTTATTTTTGTATTAGCCTGAGTTTTTATAACACATGGCACTGAACAAGTTCAAGTAAGTGGCTTAACAAAACCAAAAGCCCCCTTTTCCTTAAAAAAGCAAAACAGCACTGCCCCCCGCCCCAGACCTTAATATATCATGAAACCTGGGGGAAAAAACAGAGGCACTCTATCAACCCTAAATAAAGACTTATTTTATTTAATAACACATTTCATAAAGCTGCTTTTTAACTACTTTTCACATCAACATCTCCAAAACCTGAAAAAATATTCTTACAACAGCATGAATATTGCCCCTGTACACTATCATTTGAGAACTGGAGTTTGGGGTTTTTTTGCTCTGTCAAAGTGGCATCCTATACTTTATCAACTAAACCCTTTTCTTGAGTCTCCTCTTGTCAGTTCCACTGGCTCTGGAATGTGTTCCCATCACCAAATTTTGTGTGTGTATAATTACGTGGCGGGAGGCATTGCACAGGGAACTCCCAGTCATGCTGCATAAGCAATACAAAACAAAACCAGAAAAGTTCACCCTTCTGGACTGCAGCTATGAAGGAACCACCAAGGATCTGGGTCTTGTTTTGGCCTGATTTACAAAGATATTGTGCCGAGACTGATAAAATGTTGTCTGCTGATGAACTTGGTTTGGAGCTGGCTGTCTGTCCACAGCAGCGGAGTGCTGTGAACAGTTTGAGCATTGCCCTAGAAAACCCATCAGAACAATCCCATAAACAATGAAGTGAGATAACCATTGGACACGATGATGGGCTGGGCAAGAGCTTTGAAGTCAATGGGAGGTTTGGCATTGATTTTAATTAGGCCAGGATGTCAGCCAGTGAGCTTTGGGCTTTTAACAGTTCATTTGGAAAGAGGCCAACCCCAGGAAGAAAGAGGCTGACCAGCAGGAAGAGGAAGCTCCTGGATTTCCCTGTGGCAGCAGCTTCCTTTCTCCTGGCGCTCAAGAAGTGACAAACCTCACACCTCGGCTCAGTGCGAGTGGTGGTGGGACCCGAACCACAACAAACAAAACTAGGCACCAATTTTTTCCTCCTCTGCATGATGTCTGGAGCGAGACACTCATAGAGGAGCCAGCACAGGAGAGGGGCTTTGCCAAAATTGTCTGTAAACATTCAAAACCAGAAAGCAGAGAATCACAAAATCAAGTGACTCATTCGAGCGATAGAAATCAGAATCACAGAATGGTAGGAGAAGTTGAAAGAGACCTCTGGAGATCATCTCATCTAGCCCATTTCCTAAAGCAGGGTCACCCAGAGCAGGTTGCCCAGAATCACATCCAGGCAGGTTTGGAATCTCTCCAGAAAATGAGACTCCACAACCTTTCTGGGCAGCCTGGGCAAAGAAGTTTTTCCTTATGTCCAAACGAAACTTCCCATGTTCCAGTCTGTGTCCATTGCCCCTTGTCTTGTCCCTGGACACCACTGAAAAGTGACTAGCCCCATCCTCTTGACATCCACCCTTTATTGATAAGCACTGATAAGATCCCGTCTCAGACTTCTCCAGGCTAAACAGCCCCAGATCTCTCAGACTTTCCTCATCACAAAGCTGCTCCAGTTTCCTCATCTTTGCAGCCTCTGATGGACTCTGTCTAGTAGTTCCTTGTATCTCAAACTGAGGAGCCCAGAACTGGACACAGTACTCCAGATACAGCTATGGAAATGCTTAGATGTCACTATGGAAATGCTTAAAAGTTACTTGTCTGTGATTAAAAACCACCTCACAGTCACACCTGGAGAACCAGTACATCAGACACTGCAGGATTAGTAGCTCTTTCCAGCTCTAACGTCCTGTGTTTTTTCTCTTAGAGTTATTGCTGTGTGCTGGAGTTTGAATTTCAGGGACACAGTAGGCTCCCAAGATAATGCTCAAGTGATAAATTCACTTGCCTCCTTAACACAGCTTCTGAACAAGGGGAAACATTGCTAAAGAGGAAGAGAGGAAACCTTGCTGAAAACACAGAGTGTAAGACTGCTGACTACATTATCAGATACAGAAGGTATGAGAATCACTAAGTAGGTTTGCAAGAACAAATTGATCAATAAGTTAAAAAGAGAAAGCAAACTGGGGAGGATCCTTTGGTGCTGGGATTAGTTCAGTGCCTCCTGTGGTCAAAAAACTATTCTTCACCCTAATCCTTATATGCATACCAGGTGCACACATGGTGGCTGCAGCCCTCCCTCCACTGCCCACAGAGGGAGATACGGCATCAAAGCGTTATATGTATTTTGTCAAAGGCTGTTCCCCTCAAAGCGAAGACACGTTAATTGTGGAAGATTGATCCTGTTGACTTTTCATTTCGTCTTTAAAGATTTGGGGCCTTTATCATTATCATCATAACAAGAGCATCAACTATCACTGCCATCACCACCAATTTTACGGGGCCCAGAAAAAGCGACGCTTAAATTTCAGTCACTAAAAGCATACCATCAGACTAGACGAAGTCTGAAGAAGCTGAGATAGCAGACTGAAATCAGAAAAATAGTGCATTATAAACAAATCCCCATGTACACACAACTAACTCTGCACATGAGACATACAGTACTTCAATAAAGTAAGAATTGTTCAAGAGCTAGTTAAAGCAAGAGAGATTTGCTGCCTAAAGATGTCCAAAAGCCCTGGTAACAACTCACAAAATACTTTTGAGTGGAAGTTCTTGTTGAATTCACACATAAAAAAACCCTTTACTCTCGATTTCATTTGTTAAGAATGGTCATATCATTATTTGTCTGAAGATGTCTAAGAGCTTTGCAGGGATTTAATAAATATTTAGGGATATTTGGTAAGGTAATATCACAAGCAACTCATTAAATAAACTAAAAACAGACTTTTCATGTATATAGTAAATATATACATATCTATATCCATCTATAGGTGTATGTACACTTACAGAAACTAGGTTCCCACCTGCTGCTGCATTTCTTTCCAACTTATCACCGAAAATATTCAACACCATTGAAGCAGGAGGTCGTAAGGACTTGCAAGCAAAAGGCATAACTCAAGTCTTTTGAGCTAATCACAAGACCTAAACCCTTGTACATATGGGATAAAAACACATCAAAGAGCACATGTCAAAGGAGATGACGTAAGTCATCTCCATTATTAGCATTTTATGAAACAGCAAAAAGCAGCCTTAAGTAAACAAGAGGCTGGCAGAAACACGTTAATTTAATAGAGGTGTCATTTTTGAAGATGAGCACTTGTACTCCAGACAGATATATTAGCGTATTTTTGCAAGCATGAGAGGTTTACCAGTAGTTATGCAGTCTCTTCTGCAGATTTTATTGAATGTAAAAACTCTTCATTTTCTCAAAAGCCAGTTTCTTGCCAGCAGTTTTAATTTCTCTAGCTACACCAAATGCATGGGCATGCAATCATTTTATGGTGGGAAATACGTAGATTTCCACTGCTCTAGTTCAAATAAATAGGACATTACCAACCTTCACAGCCCCTAAACCAGCAAGAACTACCTTTAGCAGAATCTCTTATCTGAGGTGGAACATTTAAAATATTTTCAGCAAGACATATTCTTGCATGCAGTAAATACACACACTGAGTAGATGTAAAGAATAAATACACACCAAACCAAACTGCAGAATTAACTCCACAGTACAATTACAGGGAAGGGATCTCCAGTACCTCAGCACTTAAACCAGGGTATGAACCAAGTATTATCCTTTAGAGTTGGCAAGGATTTTCCTTAACATCTTTGAACCGTACCTGCCCTGCCCCATTGCACTGTAAGTATTGATGCTGTAAGAGGAAGCTACAACTATTATAGATGTTTCTTCTCTTCTCCTTACTTCGTTTTAAAAGATAGTTTGAAAATCAGACTTTTTTTAATCAAACAGAAGCAGATCGAATATTTTAATTACTCTTGGGTCATTTGCACTCATACGATTTCATACCCACATATCTTTAATACTTATAGCAGACACTGAAAAAATTTAACACATGTAGTGATTTTCACCAAGTAACTCGACACTCTTCCTGAATACAAAGATGTAATTTGTCACCATTTACACAACCTGCTAAAAATCCAGCTAGTAATTCATGCAAACAAGTTTCTACTTTAACATTTTAATTAAAACTCAAATACCTTGCACACTTCAAATTGTAATATCCTGTACATATATTTTAACTATTGTATGATCATGAGGGGGAGCGAGGTATAAATAAGATGTATTCTCACATATGAAGAAGTCCTACGTAATTAGCTGAACACAATCAAATATATACTTTAAGAAGACCCTAAAACAGCAACCCAAATGAGAAGCATGTAAAATAGAAATAAAGCATTTAAGTAATAACAACAACTGGTGAGACAAAAGACAAAGTCAGGACTAAAGCAAAATGTTATTAACAGGGCAGCAATTTCTCATTTTTTAAAAAGAAGTTCATATTCTTTGGAGAATTCCGCAAGGAGTTTTTCAGAAAGGAATCCATAAAACAGGAAATTTACCGTAAAATTGAAACGGTACCTCACATGGGATCTAGCAGTTGTTTTACAGTGACTGCATGTGCTTGCTGGTTCAATGAATTAAAAAAAAAAGTTATGATGCATACGAGACAAAATCAGCCTCAAATACATATATTTTTTTTCTCTCAGTACTTCCTAACTAATGTGTCCGCGTTGCCTTAAGAGCCTTTCATGTTAATGAGAGGTTAAGGCAGTCACTTTTGGATACTTGTATTTGTGTGTGTATATATTGATGCTATTTGCTGGCTACAGAAAGCCATCTGCCAAAGGCGACATTTTGCCCTTAGATGCCTACCCAGAGCTCCAATTAAAGTCAAGGGGAGCTGTGTGCACATATCTGAGGGAGAGCTGGCCCCAAAATCTATTTCTCAAGTTGCTGAAAATCTCCCTGGAACAAAATGAAAGTGATAATAGGAACAGAATATAACAAAATAACTGTGCTCTCTGGAGACCCTAAGACCACATCCTTTGTTTCTCTGAAACATTCCTTGGTAACTTTTCAGCTCTGTCACTTTTTAGTGCCCAAGCTCTACAGTATTCCTGTCCTCATCAACATCTCTCGTTTATTTTTATTTTATCACCGGTCTGTAATTTGTCAGTAATCTCTGCATCTTAACAAGCAGACCCAAAGCTTTCTCCAGACTCTTTTTCAGAAAGTGAAGATATACATGAAGAGGAGGCATGTTTGACAAACTGATGTTCAGCAACAATTCCTAGGAAATATGGACAGCTGTTTTCCTCACTGTTACTCTTCTCTGTTTTATCAAAAACTATGATTCATAATTTCTGGAAAATGGGGCCAAGTGGGGTGAAAGGAACTATTTATATCCTAAAAATATACATGCCTTAGTCCCGTCACCGATGTATATTCATCATCGCTCTGAACTTCTCAGAGATGCTTCCCATTTTCCTCAGTCAACTAGGAGAATGTTAGCTAAGACCTGTCAGGAATATTTGCTTATTTGGAGTTAGATTAACAGTGCAATCCATAATAAAAATACATACTTCTACTCTGCCTCATGCAAGCTATCTGCCATGCCCATTTTTGCAAAGGATTGGGTATTACCCAGTACATATTAACTTTTCTACTTACTAACATTAGGCAGCAATCTCTGAACAAATCTTTCCTAGAAATAAATTGGTTTTATCTTTGATTTAAATACAGGTTAGATGAAATTAATCTTGGGGGATGGGGGGGGGCGGCGGAGAATGGTAAAAAATGGTTACATACTTTAATCAGTTTGTGTAATCTGGCTGTATTTGTGGCTTCTATTTTTCTGGGAAGGAGGTCTCAAATGGTGTCAGTGTGTTTCTTGTATTCTTTAGTCCTAAGGGAAAGTTGACCTTATTTTCATTTTCCCACTGCCTGAACCTTTGGTTTGCTGCAGAATTCCAGGAAGAACTTCCTGCAGGAGAACAATATCTGGCACCCATCGAGCTGACTAAGTGAAGGAGCAGTATACTAAAGGGTAGGTCAGCTTCAAGTAAATAAGGTAAATCATTGTTATCCTGGATACGAGACCTCAGAGGCAAAGCTGTAACACCTTTCAGGAAGCTCAGAACAGCGAGCTGAAGGCTGCTGCTCTCTTAGTAACAGTAAACGGACAGAGGGTCATTCTGTTGTAAAGCCTGTTTCACTTTTAGTGCACATCTTTCTTCTATTAAAAAAGAAGGCATCAGAAACATTTCCATATAACTTCAGGCTTGGGAGAGAGGGTTTGTTTGGTTTAATCCTACCCCACCAACAACCCTCCCCCCCCAAGGAGGACTTGTCCTTAATATTTTTAGTAAATACATGTCCTTTTGTGTACTATAGGAAGGGGTGATTAAAATACTTCAAGCAATAAAATTGCAAAAAGCTGTTGGCAGGTCCCCTCATAGTTTAAGTACGGACGTAAATGTACTTTGTCAACAAAGCAACTCTAGGACAAGGCAGCAAGTGAAAGTCATTGTCCAACACTACACTGTGTATCCACACTCACCATAGAGTGAGTTTTGCCTTGTTTTTTTTTCTTTTTTGCCAAGTTTTGCCTTGGTTTCTCACAAAAAGCACTAACTTAGGCAGCAAAAGTATGATGGAAATCAGCCTGGGTGAGGGTAAGGTTATTCTGTCTGGAGGTCTAGTTAAAGCTGAAGTTGTTTTCCTGCAGCCACCAGCATGCATGAAGCATTTCTCATTTACCTGCCCACATCCAGATACAGGAAAAGTAAAGAACAGAACAAGAAATATAGGAGAAAGTATAAGGGGAGACCAACAGCCTTCTATAAATCCTACCAGAGCAGTTCTACAAATCCACAGTAGCAAAAGCACAGAGCATGGCGGTAGACTCCACTCCCACATCACCAAGTCAGGACAGCTAACTGGTCCTGACCAAGGCAGAGCCCTGCAGAGCCAAGGGACACAAACTAGGCCAGTCTTCACCAATCCTCTCCCTTCATCTCCTCTTCCTGGCTTTGATCCAATTTGCTAACTTAGATCTAAGAAACATTTCATGATCTAAGAAACATTTCATGATGAAACAGAGCAGTTCCTCTGGTCTTTCAGATGTGCTTTCTCACCTTCCTGCAGTTGCAGCTTGTGGATTTCCAGAGCTAAAGGTATACCTTTAATGAATGTATTGAGCCACTCCTGCACAAGAATTTGGTACAAAGGAACTGGTACACCTGTTTCTTCAGTGAGTGCAGCCCTGTTGGGTAACTCTGCTGGCTCCGTAACAGAGTATGGACAGCACCAACATCTTGTCTATCTAGAGTGGCTATTTTCTACTCAGAGTTCTGTTCCAGCATCTCAGCTGTGACCACAGGCACAAGATGCACACAAGCCTACAGTATTCCCTGATCCTTTTGGCTCACTCCTTCATTAACTCAGTCTCTATCCGATTTGGGAGCAGGTTTTGTGCAGCAGAGCATTCCTAATAAACACCCACATCTCATTCAAAACCACTTTCAGAGTTGATGCTATTCTTAAATTCTGTGGTTAATCTGGACTCTAATTTCAGTGCTTTTACAGTGGCTGAGAATTCATTGCCTTAAAGTGTAAATCCAGAAAGGATTAAATGAAATTTAAAAAACAAGGCCTCTTCTTTGAGGCAAACAGGCATATGGTTTTAAATATTCCAGAATTCTAGCTGTACCTGTGAAACATAAGCCTAAGCAGATCACAAGGCTGAGTGTTAGTTAACCAGACTAGTGCAAAAACTTCAGCGTACTTAAATTAGAAGACTTTTAGAGAAACACATTCCTTTGAGTTGACATTGGCAATCAGATTAAGACACATTGCACCGGTGGGGCAATTATCCCAAACTCAGTTTGGGATGGTACAAGTGATCTGTAGAGAGCAGTTGCCCTTGAGATGAAGGGAGCAGCGAGGCAAAATAGACGGATGTATAACAACCCCATGTTTCTTGAGGGAAAAGTAGGCTCTGGCAGAGCTCCAGCAAGGGTACAGCAGGCAGCTGTATCTTGCTCTGAAAATGCAGCAACCACCTTCTACAGGAGGATGAAAAGAGGCTGTCACTCCACATGTAGCTCCTTGCAGTCTGCAGTCATGTCTCTGGTGCAACTTTACACCAATGTTTTATTATTCTCACTAGGGAGGAGCATGTTTCTGTAAATGCATTAGAAGTGTAAATATATTAATGCAATACTTTCTCCCAATTAAATAATTTATATACTCCCTTTATAACTGAAGCATGAAAGAATATGTGGCTTTCTGCTAATATTTGAAATGGCAGTGGTTCAAGTACTGCCACTTTAGGGAGCCGACAAGTTGTAGGTAAAACAGGGAGTGTATGTTCAGCAGCAGTCACGTTATCCAGCACCCCTGTACTACATTGTACTAATATATATACCTGTGGCGGCTGCTGTATCACACCAGTGAAAAGCAACGTCTATGACACATACTAAATTTTTAGTGCTTTCCCCTAAGTGTGAAATAGGAAAAGAGATATATTCCATAGTGCAATATTAAAAATGTATTTTTCCTCCAATGTTTGTGAGAACCTGCAGATCAGACCTCTACAACCTCTCTCCCCAGGCAGGAAAAATCATTTCCTGTCTCTTTTCCCATGAATTTTGCTGCAATTTGCAGGCCTTTGTGGGAAATTTGCCACAATTTGTGGGATGCTTCAGTCCTCTATGGGAGTTTGCAGTTGTATGCTGCTGCAGCCCCAAGACCTCACTGAGATATACATTTCATATGGTGTGATTTAAACACAGAACTTCGTGTGGGGATAGAGAATGGCCTTGTTTGTTCCAAATCACTGGGAATGACGTACTACTCCACATTCATAAAGGTTTGAAATCAGCTGGATGATCAGGAGCCCTGTTCACGAGCTATAGGTCAAGGATAATTAAGGAGAAGGAAAAGTGGACCTTCTCCACAAGAAAACTATGGCTCAAACAGGGAAGAATACTTGAGGAGGAAAAGAAAAAAAGGGGAAGAAAATCACAATGAATATTGCATCTATTCTTGAGAAAAAATAAAAAAGTTAATACTTTGACCTCACTTTTTTCCTGCCTTTCATGAAAATCAGCTACAGCTCATCTCCCAGAAAACTGATGAGCCAATATTGCAGCTTGTGGGCTGCATTTCATCTTTTCAAGTGAATCATAGAATAGTTGAATGGTTTGGGTTGGAAGGGACCTCAAAGACTATCTAGTTCCAACCCTCCTGCCATGGGCAGGGACATCTCCCACTACACCAGGTTGAATGGTACAACAGAGTCTCATCCAAAAAAATCTCTGCTGAACATAAGAGAGGACAATAGGCTGTGTAAATGATCACCTCTCCAATACAAGACTGTTTTAATCTTAAGTACCTAAAAATGTACTTTCATTTATTTATGAAATTCACTACCCCAACAGCTCTTTAGGTAAATATTTACTCAGGTCAAATGTTCCCGTACCATTGTGTAAGACAGGGCTTTTCCACTTAGATTTTACAAAACCTTAAAATGTATTTTAGCTTCCTAGTACAATGCTGGCATTTCATTTTTCAAAAACAGAAAGTTATCATCCCCTTGGTGCCTCTATTTCAAAGTGTCATGAGAAAAGTGGAAAGGCCCAGAACATATCAAGGATTCTGCCACTCGAACCACTGAATTTCTTCACCTTCAGTACTGCAGTACACTAGTTTTATGATACAGCTGCATTCATTCATATTATGACCACAGTCTGAATCTGCCTAAGAAGGAATCCGGTTATAAATAGATCTTAGTATCCCTTTGTTTCTTGACTTTTGGGCTGATTTCTGTTATTCCAAAGCAAATGACAACAGAAAGCGGAAAGACTGTTTCATGTTGTGGATTTTATAAAGAAAGCATTCTTTAAAAGATACGGATATCTGCATGTCTTCCACTGTTACCAATAAGAAAACTGAGCCACTCACCTCTGTTTCAGGGAGAGGATGTGATGAGCACTAAGCACCATAGCTGTTCTCAGAGGCAGTTCTAACCACTGTCAAAGGACCGTGCTGGAACTGTCATTTCTACAGATAGGTCAGAAAAATAGCTCACAGAGCTTCATTGCATTTCTTATATATAAATTATTCAGCTCAAATTTCTCATTGTCCAAATAAGTTTGAGAACATGCAAAGTTCTGTGGTTTTCATCTGGTGAACACCTTGGCAATAATGACTCAACCAGTTTGAGGAAAGTTCCCACTGTCTCACAGGAAGCCACACAAGACCTGCACTCTGCCTTCAGCTTTGAGTTTTGGTGGGGTTTTATTTTACCAGTTTGCAGAGGACTTTTACATTGCATGCTTTTTCTCTCCCCCCTCTACAGCAAAAGGCACTGATCTGGTACTTAACAAGACAGACAGTTAATAATTCATGTGCTCACGTTAAACCAGGTAATGCCATAAAATGGTGGAACCTGCTTTTTAGTTAATTTTTAAATAGCGCTTCTGAATGCTGAGGGGACTGCAAGCACCTCAATGGTATGTAATATTAACACACAAAAAGCTACATTTATATAACATTTATGTGACAAATCAACAAAAGCACAAAAATCCAAGAGGCAAATGCTCCACAGCTTGTTAGTAGACCTTTTTCTGTGATGCAGGCATAGAGGAGCCCAGCCAAGATGTGAAGCCCACGAGGCATAGCAAAATAACACAGGGTACCACTGGGTAAACCTCAGCTTCCTCTGTTACAAAGTGTTTGGCCCAAGTGCGTAAGACAACAAATTCTAATTATTTTTTAAAAAACAAATAAAAAGAAAAATGGGAAAAGCTTAGCACATTCATAGGGGAACTCCAGAAATGTGGCTTTTGGTACTGTGTGGGCAGAAGCTTCTGTCCCTGAGAAACCCCTCTGCATCAGTATTGCTACACAGAACAGTCAACCGGTTCCTCTTGCACCTCAGGGCCTCCAAATGCACAACTTCGTATCCTTCCAACAGCCCACAGATATGCTCTCTATAACCCAGATCATAACACCCAATATATAGTTAATCCAGCAGTCAGTGTTTCTTGACTTGGATTTCTCATTCACATCTATATTTAGGTCTTTTAAGAGACTGCATCTTCCCTAGGCCAATATGTTTATTTAAACAGAAAAATATTTTCTAATTTCTAAGACCTGTTTGAGATTCTTTTCATGTTCAACTTCATAAGTGCTTTAGTTTTCTGTGAATTCAATGCTTTGCTGTCTTTTAAACATATATTTAGAATGTTCTCAGTCTAGGATATCATATTCTCAGCCTCTAAAAGTCTTAAAAATCACAATAGATAGTAGCAATTATTCTAAAACTTTCACCAACTTAAGCAAAGCTTTACCAAAGCATAATTTGATAAACATTCTTTGGAGCATCAGTTGTTAAAATGTTAAGCGTCCAGGGTGTGAAGGAAGTTAGAGTTTTTGTTTGGGGTTTTTTTGGTGGCTTAAAAAAAAGAAAAAATTGGTTTTAATAGATTAACCTACAGAAGTGGAGTTTCCCAGGGAGATACAAGTGTCATTTGAAATGTTCATTTACTGAAAAATCAAATTAGGGAAAAAAAATAATAATAAAAACCACAAACCAAAACAAGTAAAATACATTCTCTTCCTCTCATAGTAATTCATTGAATGAGCAAGCCCTGCTAAGCCAGGTGGAAATACTTTGCCAGAAATACAACTGGAAGACTACTACAGCATTTTTATTTTTTATTTTTTAAACGCATTAGGAAGCAGCATCTGGCAAAAGTCTTACTCAGATGAACTTTCAAAGGAAACTTCAGTGGGTGCATTAAGAAGAGTATGACCAGCAGATCAAGGAAAGTTGTCCTGCCCCTCTACTCTGCCCTAGGGAGGCCAGTTCTGGAGTACTGTGTCCAATTCTGCGCTCCCCAGGTCAACAGAGACAAGGAACTCCTACAGAGAGTCCAACAGAGGCTACAAAGATGCTCAGGGGACTGGAGCATCTCTGTGACTAGTAAAGGCTGAGAGACCTGAGGCTGTTTAACTGTAGAAGACTCAACAATAGCTAAAGTGTGGGGGTCAAGAGGAAGGGGCCAGTCTCTTTGTTGGTGCCCAGCAACAGGACAAGGAATGATGGGCACAAACTGGAACACAGGAAGTTCCATCTGAATGCAAGGAAAGAGTTCTTTGCTGTGGGGGCACCAGAGCCCTGGAACAGGCTACCCAGAGAGGCTGTAGGGTCTCCTTCTCTGGAGACATTCAAAACCCATCTGGAAACGATCCCAGGCAACCTGCTCTTGATGACCCTGTTTTAGGAAAGGTGTTGGACAAGGTGATCTCCAGAGGCCCCTTCCAACACCTACCACTCTGATTCTGTGACTTGCTGCCATACGTATCATGAGCATACACTTGCAAGGATGAAGCCGCTGCTCCCCATCTGCATAGGAAAATACATGTTCACTGTGCAAAAACACTGAGCCAAAACAGCTCTGGTGACTGAATTTCCTCACTTACCTGATTCCCTTCATGTGGGAAACCTGAACTACTGCACGTCATTTGTGAATAGCTGAGACCAACTTGAAACAGAACTCAACTTAAAAAACTAACTGTTGCAGATCTTTGGAGTCCTCTTAATAACAACTGAAGGTTCCCTCCTCCCCCCCGAGTGAAAAAGTTGTCATTTTCATATATTACTTTCTATTTTTCAAATTAAAAAAAAAATGTATATTTTGAAGAAGAAAACCTTCTTCAAGATTTTTACACCACTCTAACTACGAGGCATTAGCCAGTGCTGCTATAATAAACGGTCATTCAAAGGACAGCAAATTTACATAACGTACTAATGCATGGTAATACATGTAATATAACTCAGCAAAAGGCTGAATGAGATGAAGTGATTTCCCTGGCTTGGGACCGCCCAGCTGAGGGTGTTATTATCACACAAATTAGTATGACTTGAATGTCTCCCTTTAAACATATTAGGATAACAATAATGACAGTTCACCCTAAAGTGACCTGCTTCCCCTGTAGCATTTAACACAGTTGAATTTAAAGTGAAAATCTGTTACCACTGCAAATAAAAAGAATAACGTGCCTCATATTATTTTAGGACTCTACCTTTTTGTTTAAAAAAAGTAACGGTCAAGTAATGCATCCTTTTAACTGCAAAAGGGATCAAGTGAACAGGCAAAAAATGAATTGGAAAAATTTAAGTTCCATCAACATTTGAAAAAAAACCCCACCACCTAACTGAGGATTTGTAGTGTCAATGTCATAGTTCACTTTATGTTGCAAAAATTTCTCACTTTTCTGTTTCTTAAAATCTGTAATTTCTCATACACTTTGTAAATGGAATAGGACTATGGGGAGGAGCAGTTGAGCTTTCACTCTTTTTGACAACGTCTGTTGAAGGAGATTTGGGTATTAAAAATCCTTTTGTATCTTTTCTACTGCAGGATCTAGTCTAAAGTATGCATTATTCACAGCATTCTATGCCTGAAGGGTTAATATTCTGCTCCAGTAACTGTCATTACTGTACTTACAAGGTGGGGAGAATTCCCCCTACAACAAAAAAAAAGCTTAAAGTATGCAGCCAATAATTTCGAGGTTAAGAAAATAATCTTTGTAGCAAAAGAAGACTGTGCAGAGGTAGGTTCTAAACCTGCAAAAATTCATATTGCTTCAAACACAGGTTGAGCCAGACTGAGTCAAGCAGTTGTGAACATGGCCCATGATAGATAACAAAGTGGGACAAAACTGAGTATATTGTGTACGATGGGTTTAACTTGTCAGAGTGCCTTTTATCTTTAAGCTACTGCTTGCCAGAAGTGAGGGGAGAGGACACTATGCTGCTCTGCTGCACCACATTTCAGGTAAAAAATAAAATCTTGGCATTTGGTGCCATTAAAGAAGTCCTAACACCTTCTGCCAGAAAGAGACTTAGTCCTCTTATGTCAAATCCAGTAATCAGTGGACAAACATAAGAGTGTTATTACAATACAACTGTTGAATTGTATTTACAAAGTTCACCAATATCAATAATTTTTCTTAAGTTTGTTGTTTTGAAATGCTGAAATAGTGCTAGATCATAAATTACTCAACCTTCTCTTAACCCATTTCCTTTACCTCCTAAAGCCACAAAATACTACCAATGTTAAAATTTATTTTTATCAGAAATAAGTGAGAAATGTTGTAGAATGCAGCAGGTGAATACACTGCATTACCATTCTATGTCTTCTCTTGCCCCCTTTCACATGCACATGCCCCCACACACTTTCTGACCCCTTAAAAGCAGAGTGAGAGGCTCTAGCACCAGAACAGAGGGACTCTGAGTCTACATGGCTAGGTTAAGCTTTTACCCCCAAGATTAAGCCAAAACTGTAACGGAAGTACACCACACCCAAAATATTAACTATGGGTTTGGGAGCCAAGCTAAGTTAAATCCACACCAGACAGTTTGGAAGCTTAAAGTACACTGGACTTTTTAATATAAAGCAAATTTACTTTGCAGCTTATGTGTGGGGTTTATGTTCCTGACTTCATGCATCCAGTAAGATATTTTCAAAGTACAAAGGGCAGTCTAACTCTCAACACCATTGATCTGCAGCAGAAATAGGCCACCTAGCTAAACCTTCTGAATTTATATATCCCTTGCCTAAACCTGAAAATGACTACTGTTCCCTCTTGCTCATCATAAGCTTCTTATCCCAAAAGAGAAACATCAAAAGAGAAAGACATTAAAACATTAAACAAACACAAACTGTTAGACTTGCTTTTTTAATAAAGGAAAGAAAATTTAAGACAAAGCCAAGTATTTCACCAACCAAGGAACATAGGATGGTGTTAAGCTCTAGGTCAGGATGTTAATGCTGTTAGAACAAGTCCTAGGGCTAAGGTTAATGATGGTATCTTCCATCATAATCCTAAATGTAAAATACTTGCTATTATTAGAATCTTTTATTCCTAATCCTGTTAAGTTTCTACTCTCACAGTAACTCGGAGAGTCGGAGAAGTAGACCACAGGTCAAATGACTCTTCTGTGTTAGAAATTTCTGATTCAAATGGAGGTTGTTCTTTTCTTTAAGTTAATTTTCATTTAATCTATTTTTTTTTTATTTCCTCTTTAATAAAAACTAAAATATTTGCCAAGAATGGAAAGTCAGAGAGAAAACACTGGGATTTTGACTCTTTGGCTATAGCCTTAAGTAAAAATCAGATAACATTTAGGGGACAGGAAAAAGAGGATGAGGATCATTCAGTGAGCACTCACCACATTGAGGTCATGGTGTTCGTTGACTGTGTTAGTCCCTGGCTCAGACCCAGCATGCTCTAGTTTCTAGAAATATCTATTGCAACTTCACAAACAAGGCTTCTGCATAGTAACCTGCCATGTAACACATCCTCAGACAAAAAACAAGAGCTATGACATGATCTGGACATTACTGAATCCCTCCAGACTCCAACCCCTGGCAGCCTCATGATGCTGAAGGTCAGCAGACACCTAGCAAGTTATCTATGTCAAAAATAGAGGATTTGTCTTTCAGAGTCTGAACCACATCCATCATATTCATGGGCCTCCAAACCAAAAGCATCTTCAGAAATGCTGCCAACAGCTGTCCTAGAGAAAAAAGCAGCTCACATGAGGTTACTTGCGTAAGTGTGAACTACACCTGAAATCCAGTTGCCCACACCTGGGCTTTTAGCTTCCGAGTCTACACATAAAAGTTCAGCCTGGTCTGTAAGAATATCATAGGAGGCTTCATCCTCGTTACACACAGCACACATCCTGCAGGCTTCAGAGGTGAAATATGGACATAACCATAAAGCTTGTCCTCATCCCAGCACCACAGACTCAGCTCCAGCGTAAACATGGCTGTAAGTTATATAGAACTATTACACAAAAACTTTAGGACCAATCATTAGGGAATGTTTCAGTATATTCTTCCAAGCATTTAAATTCATACTTAGAGCTTCAAACACAATTTTAAATATATTCTGGAAAGTATTTTTACTTTAAAATAATAAGTTTATGTTGCTTCTAAGTAATAGCACAGTCTGCATTCCTCCATCTCATGGAATTCAGTAATAATTCTTAAGAAAAGGTCCTATTTTTGCATTTCAATTTTATTTATTGCACAACAAATTTTTTTCCTTGTGTCCTTAAAAAGACTTAAAATATTTAAGAAGAAATCATCAAGATGCACAGCAGAATTGTCCCAGTAAAATCACCAGCAGATGGGCATTTAGATCCCAAAAATGGGTGATTATGTAACTAAATACCCATTGGCACATGCTATTACCTAATGTGTACACACATTAACAGAACCCAGGTTCCTTGTGGGCTGTAGGTGCAGAAGTTTTGTGCAAATCTCCAGCACAAGGTTTGCACAGGGCTCACAGCAGATGTGTTGGAAAGGTGAAGCCATAGCATCAGGCTACGTCTCACGTTTTGGGGGGGGGAAGTCACAGAAGCAAATTGCAACCAAACTGTAATCATTTCTGCTATCGTTACGAAGCTTAAAATGCTCCATTAAAAGGGGGGCACTTGCAACATAATCTATTTTAAAATTATTAAAGATGTTTGACTTTAAGAAAATCGGTTTGGAAAAATGTGAACCTGCTTCAATGATTTTAAAAGTAATATGCTATACATTGCTATAGTCCAGAACCAAGATCAGTTCCAAATTAAAGCACCTATAAAACATCAGTAGTGCTCTGATAATTTTAAATCACTTTACACTGCTGAAGTCTAGATTCCCTATCACTTTCAAGCTGAAACACTTATGATAAAGTTGAAGAGCTCTAATAATTTTAAATCATTGTGTACTGCACATGCTCAGAACCTTGATCACTTCCAAATTCAAGGGCATATAAAAATTTGAAGAGCTTCAATTATTTTAAATCACCATGTGCAGTGTATAGAGTGATTTAAAATTGTTGTAGTGCTTCACATTTTTTTAAGCACTTCAGTTTGGAAGTGAGTCAAGAAGCATTCCAGCCTCACAGCTCAAGACACACTGGACTGGTTTTAAAATGTAGCACTCCTCAGAACTGGAAATTAAACACACACACACACCACTTTTTTTTTTGTTGGTTTTTTTTTTCCTCTCTCTTCTTTTTGGAGGGGCCTGGTAAAGGCAGGGCAATTAAAATAATTAGCATGTCCTTTAAGAGGGAGAAAAACCATTTTTATGCATCAGGAAAAGAGCCAAGGCATTCAAAAGACAGTTTATAACATTTCTTGATAGTTCGGATTAGGATTTTTCTAAAGTTACAGCAGGACTGTACAGAGTTAAATATGGGAAACTCCAGTTTCTCTATCCTACATTCCAATGATAACATCCTTTTAACCAATAAAGTTTTCATCCTTAGTCTGAGATCCTCTGGCTTTGACTGTTGCTCTAAGGATTAGTAATCTCCAAAATTTTAGACTTCGCTGGCTTTTAATTGTTCTTGCCCCATTAATCTCCAGCCAAGGACTGGTTGATGCTGCAATATGACAGTCCTCAAAAAATACCTACCAGCAAGTAAGAATATCTAAACCGGTAAGAAATATGTATGAGTACCTAGGAATAACTAAAGTAACTACCCATACGGATCTGCTGGCCCGCCAAACCCAGCAGAGGATCCTTGATGACGACGATGCTTAGGCATCTTGAGCTCTGCAGCCCTCTGGCACTCTCGGATTAGAACCATAAAATGGTTTGGGTTGGAAGGTACCTTTAAAGGGCATCTAGTCCAGCCCCCGCTGGCAGCGAGCAGGGTCTACTTTGACTAAAGCAGGTTTTTCAGAGTCCTGTCCAACCTGACCTGGAAATTTAACAGGGATGAGGCATCTACCACCTCTCTGGGAAACCTGGGCCTGTCTCACTACCTTCAGCATAAACAATTTCTTCTCTCTTTCTAGTCTGAATCTCTCCTTTTTTTCATTTAAAACCATCACCCCTTGTCCTGTCGCAACAAGCCATGCTAAAAAGATTGTCCCCACCTTTCTTATAGGCCCCCCCTTTCAGGTCCTGAAAGGCCACAAAAAGGTCTCCCTGGAGCCTTCTCTTCTCCAATCTGAACAACCTCAACTCTCTCAGCCTGGCTTCACAGCAGAGGGGTTCCAGCCCTTGCATCATTTTTGTGGCCTCCTCTGGACCCACTCCAACAGGTCCATGTCTTTCCCATGCTGAGAATTCTCACCATTCCCATCCTGAGCTCCTTCCCAGCTATTTTTAACCATCCCACTTCTTTCTGCAGAAGACTAGACTTTGTAGAGGAGAGGACAGAGGTTATGTGCTTTAACTTCATGGGCATCTTTGTTGCCTGTAGGTCTGAGCATGGAGCCAGGCGGGCAAGTGCCTGGGAAGCAGGGCATTCTTCAGAATTCTGCTTCAGTGAAAACATACTGTCCTGCAGTTAGCAGGAAAAAGGGAAAAAAAGCCTGAAGGCGCTGGAATAATTAAGCGAATGCAGTGACAGCTGTGGCAGGTCCTGGGCAGGACTGGCTCCACTGAGCTGAATTAATGGCATCAACAGCCCAGCATCTCCATTAACATTTTATCATTAATTATTACCCTCTGACAGTAAGATCTGAAACCTTCTTATGAGTGGTCTGTTATTAATCTCCCTTACCTGCCCTGAAAATCAGGCAGCTCTCCTACCTAAACAGAGCAGCTCAGCTTTGTTTTCATCTCCTTTAAAAAGAAAACAGCAATTGCTCTCAGGATTAGTTTAGCAAATAATAGCCACAGAACTACTTTTAAATTAATTGGGTGCATTCTTAAAACATCAGCAACATTCCTGGCATGTTCTGGTGTTGACTTAAACATAATGGTTACCTAGTATGTGTTACTGGCTGCATGTGCTTCACATCCTCAGAGGGAAGAAACACAAGCACTGCTCTTCAGCTGCCTGTCATAACCAAATGAAGGACTCAAAATGAGGGGGTTGAGGTGTGGTGCTTGTTGGATTGAGGTCTTTTTAAAGCCCTGCACAGCTGAGAACATCGGCTTCCCAAGCAGTTCAGTGACCGATTTATCAAACCAAATTCAGAAAGCCACTATTATCAGAAGACCTGTTGCAGAAGCTAAGCAAAGTCTGGCACCTTTAGATTGAAAAGGCAAGTAAGTGTTTTAAAAAAAAAATACCCTAGGCCTTTTTAAAAATGAAAAACAATAGCAAAGGCCTAATTATACCACCACATTTGCATTTAGCAACCTTTGCACAGCTTTTTTGGTTCACTATCTTGTTAAAGGGGAGTTATAGCACTTTTAAAATTATTGTTTCTTTTTCTTTAAACCAGCATAACTTGCTAGTCAGGAACACCTGTCAGGAGAAAGAAGGGGGGGAATTTAAAGTAAATCTAATTTTCTATTTTTTTTTACTTGCTGCTGTAAATCAGAAGCAAACGTTTCCCACCCACAGAAGGAAACACCAGGCTTTCTACAGCATCACATAGGGTCCATGGACCTTCCACTCTACCAGTCCACATGCCTTAGCCCCCTCCTTTTCATGCTGAAGGAGCTGTGAGACTGAATAGAAACCAAATCAGATTAGTTGCCTGTTTGACCTTTTCTCAAAGCACAGTGCTGCGGAAGATGCCAGGGCCAGGTCTCTTGCAGCACAGTGGCTTTTCTGATAAGAGAGGCAAATGGACAAAAGCAACAAGGACCTTGTGAGTTACAGGGGGGAGGAGGAAGGAGAGAAAGAGGAAGAGCATACAGGTGGCCAGAAGCCACACAGCCTGCTGCCCTCCTGTGACGAAGCCACTTGGCACAGACAAAGAGAGAAAGGGTCCAAATTAGAGGCCAGGAATGGATGAGGGTCCCCCTTGAGCACACCAGAGCACAGTCCCCAGAGCATCACAGGAGACTCACCTCACCCACCCAAAAGGCAAGGGAATAAGTTGACCTGCAAGCATAGCACTCTGCATGGTCTATTTGGGAGCAATTTCTTTTAAAAGGCAGATTCAGGATCAGAAAAAAAAAAATCTTGACATTCCCCCCCCCCCCAAAAAAAAAAAGTAAATTAAAATATATTATATTTAAAGATATATTTTTTTAAGTTTTCTACATATTAAGATACCATCTTCTCTTCAGAGACATAGCTGCTCATACTGTTTCAGAGCTAACATAATAGGATATGTATTTTCAAAGGGGGCTGTGTTTCAGACCAGATGGTTTCTGTCTTCTCATAGAGAAACACAGACTACACAGTCACAGCAGTGTTCGGCACCGAGGCAATGGCACCCACATTTTGGGGTCAGACAAAAGGATGATTCGTGAGAATCTCAGTATAACTTGGATATTTTTTTTTTTCCAATCCTTTAGTGTCACAGTTTACTGCGAAGCTGTGTATCATGTATCATCACGAGCAATCACGCAAGCCTTACTCTGGCTTCACAAATACACCTATTAAAAGAACAGTGTGACGATATGCCCAGATTAGCCAGATAACGGGCAGCAACTCTCCCACAGCCCTGTACTTTCAGGAATTGCCAGTATTTCACAACAAAGTAGTGTCTTTCTATGAAGTATTCCAAAGGGTTTGTAATATCCTCCAAAAATGAACACGGTTGCTCCTTTTTATAGGGAAACATGTTCCTAAAAATTAAGGGCTAGGTTTGTCTTTACTGCAGACATCCAATCCTAGATATTTGCAATTTTCTCCCTATTTTTCAAAAATTAATTCCCTTCTGCCCTTGGCTTCTGCTGGAAACTCAACCTGTGCAGCATTGTGAAGTTTGAAGCTCTTGCTAATATATCTCACTCAGGTTCTCAGAGCTGCAGGCACCTTTGAAAGCACTAGTCTCTTACCTTAAAATGACTTGTCATACAATCATCTCTGAATACTTTCCACTTTAAGCAGGAGTGCTCAACTACCATGGAAATCTGGGACGTGTCAGTGGATGAGTTAGTTCAAAAGCAAGAAACTAACAACAAGGCACAAGTCTCAGTTACGGCATGCATGAAAAGTCAATGTTTTTGCACTGACCTTTCACTTCCAAAGGTGAGACTGAAATGGATTTCTGTAACCTGAAAGGGAGTTTTACCACTTTCAGACCTTATAGGTATTTGGGAGGTTATTAAAGAAAACACCCACACCACATGATGAGAAATTTCATTGAAAACTTAGGATAATGAAAACGCCTAGCAAATTTCACCGTCTGCCTCATTCTTTTCTAGTAAAGTGCTTTTAATGAAGGGAGGGCCATTTCACTAATAAACAAAAAAGCTATTTAAAGTTATTCTAGACATTTACATAGAGTTCAAAATATTTCAGTAGTTCGACTTTTTCATTACAAGTCAAAACTGTTCCTTTCCTTGATGCTCTCATGTAGTCAAAGTTACAGATTAAGCATTTTTAATTTGATTTCATGAACAGACATGTTCTTTGCAAGACAGGTCAATTATCCATCCCTTTCAAAACTCTCTAACATCATGAAAGCATCACAGAGCATCTCAGAAACACAAACAGATGCAAACAAATATTTTATTCAGAAATGTGCTTAACTGATATGACATAACCTGATAAGTTGAAAATTCACTGCTCATTGTCCACAGACACTACCAAAATTTTTTATTATCTTCTAGAATATATTTTTATCCATCCTAATGTGAGTATAGTGTGTAAGTGAGACACCTTGATTAAAACACTGCACTTGAAGTTGTAACGAAACAAAACCAGCTCACCAGCTTCCCCCATACCCTGTGGATAAATGAAGCAAGCTCACCCTACAGAGAAGGACTTCGGGGTATGGGTGGATGAACAGCTAGACATGAGTTAGCAACATGCGCTCACAGACCAGAAGTCAATGGCATCCTGGGCTGCATCCCGGGCTGCATCCCCAGCAGTGTGGACAACAGGGCAAGGGAGGAGATTCTGCCCCTCTGCTCTGCTCTGGGGAGACTCCCCTGCAGTGCTGGGGCCACCTCTGGAGTCCTCAACACAGGAGACACATAGACCTGTTGGAGTGGGGCCAGAGGAGACCACAGCAACAATGCAAGGGCTGGAACCCCTCTGCTGGGAGGTGGAGAGAGTTGAGGTTGCTCAGCCTGGAGAAGAGAAGGCTCCAGGGAGGCCTTCTTGCAGCCTTTCAGCACTTAAAGGGGCCTGTCAGAAAGACTTTTTACCATGGCCTGTTGTAACAGGACAAGAGGTGATAGTTTAAAACTAAAAAAGGGAGATACAGACTAGAGAGAA
>VZZY01013776.1:0-42643 GCA_013400335.1 Eurystomus gularis
AACCTAGACTTGCTCTTGCTTGTAACTGTAGAAGTACCAAGCAAGATAGAAGTTGAAGTTTCAGTGACCACTATGAGCAAAATAAGAAAGTCTTGGGAATTAGGGTTTTTTTTAGGCCTTCTTATCACAGGCTCATGATCTAAACAAGCTAATCTTAGGGCAGTGTTATTATTGACTCTGAATTCTCACTCTCAAAAATGTGAAAACTATAAACTTGTATTTGTATGTTTGGAAATTACATTCTAACAGACATACTGCAGCTGATTTTGTCAAGCCTGTCTTTCAATTGCACCAGACATCAATTTTAATTAAATTTGTACATTTGCTTTTAATTATCTCTCTACTCTTTACCAGTCTCATCTGTTCTTCAGCATTTCAGGACTGTAAGATTTCTTGACTCCAAAGAGCACTGAACTATATGTAATCTAGTATTTCCCATAAAGTTCTAGGATAGAGCAGGTGATGTCCACCTGGTTCACCCACTTCAAAAACCACACAAAGTATGCCATGTATACACATGGCAACACTGTCCAGAAATGCATCATCTGTTTTTAAAATGCATATAAGGCAGTATTAATAAAGAATTTTATATATATACTTCCAAAGTATTTTCTAGACAGCAAAACACAGTTTTAATAATGACTGTACCTTATCTTTCCAGTGTCTCTGTTGCTGTTTTTAGGAGAGACTTTTAGGAATCAAATGATAAGACAAACTGACAGTGTATTGCCTTTGCCCTGTATCTAGCAGATATAAAAAGAGTGGATTTAAAAATGACTTTTTGTTTAATTTAATGTAGATCCCTTTTTTTCTATTCTTAAGACTGTCATATAGCAATCTTTAAGATTTTTGTTTTCTAAAGTGAGTTTCTATATTCAATGTTTCTATATTCAATGACTTCTTCATTGAGATCAAATTTACTTCTCAGTTGAATATGGAAACAACATGAAACCCCAGATTTTGGTCTATGATGATTCAAAGTAGGAAAACATAAGAACAGTAAGTTTGATTTCAAGAGGCTTGGATTTTTTTTAATAACATTGTGTTTTTTTCACTGCTAATGAAACATCTGATTTCTTTTCGGATGTATGTAGTCAGAATTCAAATAAACCTATAAAAATTATTTTTTCTAGGAAGTTAAAAGACATTAAGGTAGCCAAATGTACAAACAGAAAAGGAAGAAAAATTAACTGAAAAACAAAATCTGTGATCATCCATCAAGAATCCAAAGTAAAACATGAGAATGAAGAGGAGGAAATGAAGTACTAAAAATAAAAAGATGGCTAGAATGGTAAATGGCAGAATAACAGGATTTATTAAGTACTGTGGATTCTTACAAATTTGTTCATAAAATCTTGTTATTTTGAATCTTAAAAAATTTGGATTCATATTGTAATAACTAAGTGAAATGATTCTATAAAAATGAGGCAGTCAAAAGTAAATTTCAAAAACAATTAGGATTTATAGCATATGTTTTGAAAAGAGCTCAACACCCTTTTGAAAGCCAGATTTCCCAAATAACTTTTTGTGCTGAGCGGTGAGATCTTTTGAAATTCTGTCCACAGATGTGTATGCGTGGCACTTGAACATCAGAGACTCATCTCTTTGGAGAGTTGGACCAAATGATCAAAATTCGGTATCAAGAGGTGTTGCACATAGCTTGAATTTGTTTTGGTTTTCTACTGCAATTAATGTGCTTTTACAGAAGACAGGAGAGCCAGAAATCAGCAGTTTTCTTGCTAATTTAAAATTGAGTAGAGAAAAGGAGAAAGCAGTCAATTAGGGCATTAAAGAATTGTTCAAGAAAGGAGCATGTGAAGGAACATGGTGGGGATTTTGAACAGAGACTCTACAAACATGTAGTTAAACTCTGAGCATAACTCTAGTAACCAATACCTGTTCCTGGAAGCTCTATATTAAAATGTAATTTCGCTGGCAATCCTGAGCCCTCAATGAAGATGTTGAGCTGCTTCGTCAGGTCTTGTCTCTCATTGTATGTGATACAGTTACTCAAGCAGTGAGGAAGGACTTGACTTGGATCTTCTAGTTCAAAGAATTTATTTAGAATGGATACTGTTGTGATTAAAAATATTTCCTACTCTGCTATATTGTTAATTTCTTCATTTTCCGTGGTTCACAGTGAAGTCTGGGGATGCTTACTTTAGAGGCTGGAGGGGAAGAATGTGTTCCTCTGCATTAGCTTCTATGCTGAGAATGGCTTGTCCTGTTCAAAGAGTTCACTGCAGGAGTGAAAGGAATTGGAAAAAGACACAAACTTTATACAGAACAGAGAACAGGTCTATGAGCTCGGATTGTGCATTCACTTCATTTTGGGCATTTCTAATGCACTACTGAATTAAGTTCAGATAAATACAGGAGAGTTTTTTTCCTGTCTTTTCAGTATTTTTTTGATTACTGAGTGTTTTAGGGGGATTTTTGCCAATGCCACGATGGATCTTTTCAGGTACATGAGAATGCGTTGAGTGAGTGTAAAGCTATGTTTAGAGATTTAATTCAAGCCCTAGATTTCTTCTTAAGAATCACCCTCTGTGCTCTTATTACTGAGGTTATCTTCAAAATTAAATATAATGGAAGTCTACTTCCTTTTCCTTTTGTTTCAGTGTATAAATATTTGGAATGCTTGATTTCTATTGTTTGCATACAAGTCTACTTAACTGCAGCATTCTGGAAAAAAATTGGAGTTTGCCCTTTGATGTGGAATTCAGTGTTAAGTATACATTTAAGTGGAAGTCCAGGAACCACAAATGTACTTATTAAATTGTTACCTTTGGAGACCTGTAAGAAAGCTCAATTAATGTTAATGAAAATATGCTTCTAATAACTTTGTTACCACATTTCTTGTCAATGGAAAATTGTAAGAACATTCCACTCCATTTCAAATTCCAAAACAAAGCGTCTAAGTAGAATTCACTGAGTCTGAATTTTTTCTTGAAAACATTAAATTTCTGCTCCTCTCTTTTAAAACAGCAGTATGACTATTGTAAGTTTGTTTTACTGAAATGAGAGGTACAAACTCAGATCTCAATAAATGTAATTTAAATTGTGACCTTTAATGGCAGCTGACAGAGCTCAGAGTTTTTATCTGGCAGTTGAAAGGTATTCTCCAAATTCTTATTCTCAGCTGCACTAAAATTCTTCCTACCCGATGACTAGTTTTATTTGTGTGATAAATTAGATATGATAATTTTGCTCTTTTAGCAGATTCCTGCCTGTATTCCATTTGTCATAATAATTAAGGGTAGGAGCAGTCTGTAGCATTGCGAAGGAAGGAATTTTGCATTTTTGCCTTATTTAAAATGCTTACGGTTCTAGGAAAGTAAATGCAAGGATGGAAAAATGAGCTGGCTGAGAGAATTCCTCACTCCCTTCTCTTTCTTTTTCTCTTCTTATGATAGCCTGACAAGACTTTGGGATATAAGTTCTATTTTGAACCTCAAATATTCCTTGTTTCTTTTCAGTATATACTTAGTGACTCACTCATTCATCTGTTCTTCACTGATATCACAAGTCAGGACTTGCTCTGCTCTTCTTCCTCCAGAGTATGGCATTAAATAAGCCACTTAAAATGATAGTGGACTGAACTCCTTCCAACATCAAATGTCAGCTCAGCTTTCCTTATCTGTCTACTAACCCTTCTAGCCAAGTAGGGCTATGGGCTTGGGTTGACTGGATGCCCTTTTGAGGGCTGACATCAGTGACTGGTGAAATATACCCCTTCTGAATGTCTTAAGTGGAGCACTTAAAAATAGAAGTCCAGGGATCTCAAGGCATTGATGGAAAATCATGGCCTTCCCTTTTCATCAGCAAAATAAGATTAAAATTTTCAGACTGGTTTCTCATTCACCTTGTTCAGCCACTTACTCTTAAACTGAGTGGATTGCCATTGAGATTTATTGGTAGGTAAGACTGTCCATCGATGACTCTGAAAGTAGTTGGTTCAAGACAACAGAAAATCTGAATCCTTAATACTTTCTTTTTGTTGAGCTGTCTCTCCACTTTAAGGGCATATTAGTGATTCCTCATAAGTGGTAAGTGTCCCGTATCACATCTACAAGGATCACAGTTACCAGTCCATGTAGTATAAGAGTACCTGTGGATGCAATGCAGTGATCTCATGGGAGTGCTACACTGAAAAAAAAATCCCACCCTGTACTTCCAAACCGAAAACGGAAAGAATTTCTCCTGGAAAGTGGCAGCTGCATTCTGACATTCATGTAATAGGAGCAACTGAAAGCTTTATGGTGTGTAACTGTGACACTGCATTCCAACATAAGCTTCTCCCTGCCCTTCTTCCAACCAATAAAGTATTCTTCCTCTCTTTTCATTCTCACCCCTCCTAATCTTCTTCTGTTTATATGCTTTAATCATAATAGCAACAAATCCATCCCTGTCGGTATTATCACACCGTTGCAAATTTTGGCCGTCTCCTTTGGCACTTCCCTTGTAGATGGAATGATATTGCCCACTTTGATGGGGCTTAATTCTCTATGTAAAATACTGCTCTGTCAATGAATATTTTCTCTATTAAACTATTTTCAGTCCAACAATAAGATACAGATTTTTGGGAGAACAGTTTTCTCATTATTACCTTAACCCATAAAAAGGCTTTTTGGTTTTTTGGTTTTTTTTTTTCCAAACATTTTGGGCAAGTCTTCAGTTACCCAAATATTTGTAGTACAGAGTAATTTGCATTTCGGCCCTGTGAGACTTGTAAATGTAACGAACAGTCTGTGTGTTTAATGTTTTTTATATTTTTAATAATTCACAAATATTTCAGTATGTAGAGCTGACCTGTTGAGAAATAGTTTGCAGTGTCTGTAGAGAGCACTTCTGAGTTCTGGTCTTTTGTATGTGTAGCAGAATTCTGGGCTTTGTCTGGAAAAATTCTAGGAGTACTTCTTACTGGAAAATATTTCAAGTAATATGAAAAAACAGATAATTTTTTCCTATGCCATGACCCACTTGTAAGGTAAGATGTGGATGGGCCCTCTCCTGTTGCCATTGGAAGTCAGGTATTATGGAAGATACTGGCAACATTTTGAAAGGTATGATTGAAAGGGTATTGATTTCAAAGGGAATTGTCAAAGGTCTTAATTTATTTCTCAGTCCAAGAGGCTATTTTTTAACTACCATGATCACAGAATCATTTTCATTGAAAAAGGCCTTTAAGATCATCCAGTCCAACCATGATAAGTGTTTTATGGCAGCCATGGTCTTCATTTATCTACCGAAGAATAAATAAGAGAATCTTGGTCTCTAGGGCTGAGAATATTGTGTCTTTGGTGACATCTACATTGACTGTAGACTATCCTATTTAATAACTGAAAAATAAATCCTATAATCAGAATATGTTCATGGGGCAGAATTAAGACCTGTTACATTGATGGAAATTTTGCCACTAGTTTCACCAGGAGCAAGTTCACACACCCAGCCATGCAGTAGGTGGAATCACAGAGGACCAGAAGCATTCAATGGGACATTGGACATGCTGCAATCTCATTTGGGCTCTGCCTTTTCAGTTACTCTGCTTGTGACCACTGTTGGCTAAAGTGGTTTCTTACCCTTAGCAGCTGGAGTTAGATGCTACAAAGATTTCCATGCCCCTCACTTTCTTGCAACTGAAAGATATATCCTGAGTTATTTTCATCCCATTTTAGTTCTTCTAAATCAAGCTCTGCAGGGCAAGTTTTAGCATACTCCTAATAATATTATGCAAAGTTAATACTGTAGAAGCCTGATTGTGATTCATGTTTTAAGAGGACTCTTCATTTGGCTGGTCCAATGCATTTGGATGCAGGATTCCAACATATAAGGCTCAGAATCAAATTTATGCTAAGTCAGTGGAAAGTGGCCTTAAAGTAGACATAAATTTAGTCACACCTCACCTTGATGCAAGTGACAGTCAGACCTACATACCTGAGGATGTAATCATTGTACCCAGCACTGTATTCGTCGTTATGCTGAAGACTACAGTTTGAAATACAAATACATTAAAAAGAAATGCTGGTCCTTGAATTTTGTTTCCATCCAAGTGGAACTGCCAGGAAGCATTGGAGGCTTGGGGCATTAAAGATGTACTTCAAATAAAAGTGAATAATGTATGTTAAATAAAGAGGGTGCCAGAACATAGTAAAACCTTGTGATCACTGTAGAGCATTTTAAACAGATGAGAATACTGCCTGCTATTTATATCGTCAGGGAGAAGCTGAAAGAAAATAGTAAAAAAATAAACCCAGGTTTTCATTCATTTGAAAGATGTGTGTTTCTTATAGATTTGAACACAGTGGGTCAAATTCCGGTGTCGAAGGAGGTGTAATTTATGATAATCTTGGATATATTGAATGTAAGAAACTGTAAGTTAGTATGAGTGATAGATGGGCAAACTGGGAGAAAGCATAATTTTTAAATGGTGTTGAACAGATACATTAACTTTTATTTTCAAGGAATCCTACTAATTGCTTTTCCTGCTAAATTCTTTATTTTTTTACCACATAAAGGCGAAGCAAAGCTGTGCTGGATGCACAGGCTGAGTTAAGGAGAATGACTGCTGCTGACAAAAACTGGTTGTAGTTCTGTTGGTTTATACAAGGCAGTCTGACATTTTTCATCAGCTGGGAAGTTGAGTTTTTCTTATCTTAAACTATTCTTGTCTTCTTTTTCCAGGATAGCCTGTAAAAGTACAGTACAAGTTAGCTGCCTATGAGGTGCTTCAGTATATTAATTTTGCTTCTCCATTTCTTTAATAAGAAGTAGTACGGCTATTCCTATGTGCTAAAACAATGCCTGCAACTAACTTATCCCAGAAATGGTGGTGTTCCTCAGGCAAAGAATGTACCAGGGCCAGAGTATGAAAGCAAGACATGTTCCTTAAGTGTTTCTTTAAATAACATTTCTCTGATTAAGTAATGAAAAGTAAGGAAAAGATGTGACATTGTGAATGAGTCTGTAGAGTGAGGAAAGACAAAAATTCAGTTTATAATCCCTTGTATTGTGTTTGACTACTTCAAAAGGAAGGTACAAGAAAACTGGTGGTTGGGAAATCATGAACCAGCATAACCAAAGAGGAACTTTCCCCTTAAATTTCATTAACTGCTTCTTAGTTCACATACATTTATGTGCTGTTTAGAAATAGTGACTTAGTCTAATATCACTGAGGATGGCATTGTCCATACAGCTGTTTAATCTTCCCTTTAAAAAAAAATAGATCTCAGTATGACCTTATTTTTTGCAACAGTTAATACCACAGTACAGTACTGTGAAGTTGTGAAGACTGTGCACAACTTCACAAGATGAGTATCAGTGTGTCCTGTACCATTCATTACCTTGTATCTTGGAGAAATCTAATGCTGTGGAAATGTTTGGAAACAATGCGTTTCTGAGGTTTCTAGGAAGATTTGTATACATATTGTTTCTTAGATAAACCTTCCGTAAAATGTGTAAGGAAGTACATATGTATGTATACTGTTTCCTGAAGAACTGATATAGCTTTATGTGTGTGTTCAAATGGAAATAGCTAAAAGCATTGGATATATGGTTGGTTGAATTGTGTTACCCTGAATCCAGTCTGTTGTAGTCTCCAGAGTTCTCTCTTCTGTAATTCAAAGTGGTGGAGACGTATCTAAGTTGACCAGCTCCCTTAAGGTCAGTAATAGTCATGAAATTTTATAGAAGTGAGAAGGGGTGTGTGTGGGTTGTACCTGTGGTCACAGAGAAATGAGAGTGGTCTGTCTCTCACACACTATGATAATTCTCATTTTGCATGTTTTGCTCAAAGATTATGAATTGAATTGAATTGAATATCCCAATCTATTGGACTATGCTATTCAAAACATGAAGTTAAGTATGAACAAAGGAGAATACATCAGATGCCAAGGGGCAGAGGCATCCCTGACATCAGACAAAGATAAACGGAAAACAGCACTTGAACAGGAAACAGCCCTTGTCACACAGCCAACCTGAGGTTAGGATGTGATGCAACACAATATTAAGGCAATACGTTTTTGTTAAAAATATGTTATGAATTTCTAGTTACTTTGCTTTGCAGATCTCTAGAGGAGACATTGATTGGAGCTTGGCTAGCACTTCTCCCCTGCCTCAGCTCTTGCTGAGTGTGCCCTAGTTTGACCTTTGAGTGACAATCTGGCCAAGGAACAAGAGTGAGAAGGTTGAGAAGACAACCATGTCAGCAGGGTGCTTTAAGGAGGCAGCCTCATCTTTTGTACACATATTGTAAGAATTAAAAGTCTGGGCGTACAGGAGCTGGACTTTAAAAAGTTACCTTGATATTCTCTGTACTGACTGTTTCTGATACCTCCCATGAGTCACTTTTGCACAGATAAGGTTTAAGAAAAGCCTGCTTTTCTCACTGCACGTGTGGGGTGACAAAGTGTACAGTAAAGGGCTCAGGGTCTCCATCAGTGCTCTTGTGAAGACCAATTACATATGTCAGCATGGAGAGAACTTACATGCATTTTAGTTTGGCATAATATGGTTTATAGGACAGAAAAAACTTAAGTACTGTCATACAAGGTAGTTTCTAGCCACCTTTGTTCGAGAAAGAGGAATTCAGACTGAAATTAGTAGAGGGAAAGCCTAGGAAGATAATAAGAAACCTAAATTATGGGAGGAGCTCAGAATATCTTGGATCATTTAACCTCATAAACAGAGAATGTGTGTGTGAGGGACTTCTATAAATATTACAAGGAGTGAATACAGAGAAAAATACAATTTTTATGCAATTATCTATTATGTTATATTAGAATGCAATGCTTATATAAGATCAGATGGATATAAATAAATTCAGAAATTTGAAACTGATTTCTGGATATGAAAATATCAAATCTGAAGTAATCCCTTAAAAGAATAACAGCGAAAAAACTATATTGGTTTTAGTGAACGTCAGTAGTTAATGGGAAGGACTGTGTAAAAAGGTTAGAGAGTACATTTCCCATAGTAGTCCAAGACAGATTTTTTGCCCTGTCTTGAGGTATAGCTTCTGTGTCCTTGATTGCCTTCCGTGGAAGCAGGAAAGTTTCACCACAGGTAGACAGTACATACAGCGTTCCACATAATACTAGCAACCTTGTAGATGGCAACTGGTGTGTCTTGTTTACATGCTTACAATAAAATTCAGCAAAGATTTGAAATCACAAAGGAATTCTTCACCAGCACTGATCTCTGTGTTTTGTTTTGGTAGCGTTTTCTGTTGGCTGAAATAAAACCTTTCCTTGGGATTTTTTAAATATTTTGATTTAATGAATTCCATATCAGAAAAGTGGGCCCATAGAAAGGGCGGCCCATGCCAGTGGTGCTGGATCTGCCATCTTCTCATCCTCTGCTGGATTGTCAGTTTGGGGGGCTTGGATCTTTTTGCAAAGCATCATTAGTTGTGCCATTGGGTGCTGGAGGATTTCTTACGGTTTCATGGGAAGGAAGTGGAGAATGGTTGTGGATTGAGTTTAGTGATCAGTCTTGTGCTGGAGTGTTAGCAAGTCCATTTGTTAACCACAGTCTTTGAATTAGAATGATTTTTTTTTCTGTAGTGTTCCCAGCTTCTCGTTTCATTATGATTTTTTGGAGGAGGGGTGAAAAATTTTGTGAACTCTTGATTGTTTTTTCCCTCCTGAAAGGGCAGGTTTCTTTCATGGGAATAGTCACTCTGCAAAGATTCTGCCAGCTTGCTGTATAACTGATACATGCTTTATTTATTTTTTTTTCTTTTTAGTGAGGTAGCCATTTACAAAAGGAGGGTAAGAAGGGGGAAAAAAAACACAAACATTTTAAGTCAACACATTTACTTTCCATTCTTCCTGGTTTATTAGTTTAGTCAGTGTATACAATACACTGTTGTCTTAGGACAAGGTAGTTGCATGAGGGAAGTGGATGTATAAAAAACATTATCAGACTGTGTATTAGCATTTTACCCCTTCCTGATATACTGTTCTGGTGTTGGAAATCGAGAGTGTCTGTCACATCCGTGTAAGGTGGCATTTCCCTTTCTTGCACCATTCCTATTGGTAACGGTTCCGCAGCTGGGACCTTGGTGCAGTGTAAAAGTTGATGTTGACACAAAATTCTGATTTTGATTTTTTAAATTTCTTTCCGTCACATCTACTTGTGCCATTTGTCCCACCCAAAACATTATTTCACATCCTTTGCATTTCTAGCCCTTAAAAATTTGTGGAGTTACAGGTCTCCTCCCTATAACCTTTCTGCTCCATTTTGCCAAGTTATTAATGTTCCTTTCTCTATATTTAACTTCCTTCATAAATTTCTCATCCAGGCCTTTCCTTAATTTTATGCTGTATTTGTGGTTGGTTTTTGGTTGAAATCTTCCCTTGTAGGATGTACAGCACAGAATGCAATCTGCATTGAGACAGAGGGAGACGGAGCTTCCACTGGCATATCTAATGTTTCCTCACTTTATGTAACTTTACCTCGCAGAGCTTCTCTCTTGAATGCTTTCTGCACCATACCACATTGCAAACTTCCTTGTCCTTTGCTGTTCACCATCTCCCATGTATCCTTTCCACTGTATTACTTGCCACTTGTTTTCCTACTCATTCATGCTTTAGATTATTTTTCCTGGGCTTATTTATAGTCATGTCTGAGTTGGTTCTATGAGCTGAATAGCTAAATTACTAAATTTAACTTAACAGAACCTCATTTTTGTATACCAAGTATATATAAAAAGTATATAAGTTTTTCTGTATATAGTGAAAGTAGTGATAAAGCTAATCTGCTTCAATGGCAGAGGAAGCCTAGAGCTGAGAGACTGCACAGGAATGAAAATGAAACACAACACAATTGCAGACATCATGCATTGATGTTAATAGTGCTGACCTTCATTTTTTGTCTTAGCATGCATTTTATAGACACTATATATGTAGTATGAAATGATGTTTAGTAATTCTGAATCATTCAAGACCAGAACCTGGGAATTACTGCATTATCTGCAGCTTTTACAGAAGTAAATACAGCATTCCAGTCTTTATACATTGGCATGTTAATTGTCACCAGTATATTTACAGTGTTGTTAGTGCTGGAAACAATGCGCTGGTATGGCCTTTTTAGAGAATACTTGCTCAAATACTGCTTTGTAGTAGCATTTGCTCCCATAAAAAGTAGTTACTGAAATGTATGGTCTGCTCCTTCTCCCCTGGAAGGGTCTCATGTTGTTCTATGTATAAAGCTCCTAATTAGAAGTCTTAGGTCCTCTGTATGGTTAGTGAGAGGCAGAAGACTCTACTAGAAAGTGATTTCAGTTCATCTGGCATCTTCTGAGTATCTGTCCATGACTGACTTCAGTTGGAAGTCTTGGATAATTTAACTCCTGACTTAAGCACCTCAGTTAAGGGCTAGTAGAAAACTTGATGAAGCTGCGCCAAAGTGAACTCCGAAAAGGGCAAAGGTTTATTCTCATTAATCTTCCCACTGTTTCATGGATTGATTTCAGCAGATTTCATTAACATTTATGTATGTAAAGACATAAGGAGTTAGTGACTTGTTCTTTCCTTGCTGAGCATCTGATGAATGATCTTTTGGCAAAAGAAGGAAGGATCTGTATGCTATTGCCAGGGATAGCAGTGTGTTTAGAATTTCTCTTAGACAAAATTAATTCTTTAGTCCTTCTGAACAGTTCAAGGTATTTCTGGTTGAGTGAGGTAGATACACTAAAACTAGTATTTAAATTATTTTTCTGTATAAAACAAATCAGGGCCCATCTTGTGGCTCTTGACAGCAAGTGGCAGAATATAGCTCATATTCCAGTAGCAAAGCCTTCTTCTTTCCCCCTGGCCCCAAACATGATTGCTTCACACACATCTGTTACGAACAATTCCTGCTCCGTGCCGTTTTCTATCCTGTGCCAAGGCATTATCTATAGTTTTGGCCAAAATCATGCCAGAAGACATACTAAAAAGTTTTAGTCCTGGAGTCAAGATCCTAGCCCAGTTTAGTACTGTGTTTAGTCTTTAAAAGTACATTCAATATTTACATACTAATATTTTATATCTTGTCACTGCTGTTTGTGTTCATATATGTCTGCCTAAAAGTAAAGAAAGTAAATCCTGAATCTTTCAATAAGGTAAGGAGACCTTGTAGCAGCCTTCCAGTACCTGAAGAGGGCCTACAGGAAAGCTGGCGAGAGACTGTTTACAAGGGTGTGCAGCGATAGGACGAGGGGCCATGGTTTTAAACTAGAGAAGGGGAGCTTTAGATTAGACATTAGGAAGAAGTTCTTTACTATGAGGGTGGTTGATCACTGGAACAGGTTGCCCAGAGAGGTGCTGGAGACGTTCAAGGCCAGGCTTTATGGGGCTCTGAGTAGCCTGATCTAGTTAGAGATGTCCCTGCTGACTGCAGGGGGGTTGGACTAGATGACCTTGGAAGGTCCCAACCCAATGTGTTCTATGATTCTAAATAATGTTCACCTTTAAACACATAGTTCTATGCAGTTACCCTGTTGCATTTACGCTACTGTGCTGTCACCCACATAAAAAAGCTGGCTGGGTCATTGTAGTTCTGCTCAATGGAACCATAATTTCTTCAGATACTGTGAGAAAAATTCTGCCTGTGAACGTCTGTGCATCTTCCACATGCCTTCACAGCCCTGCACATGTTGGATCCCTTGAAGAATTTGATCCTTAGCTGGATCTTTAATATGCCTATGAAAACTCTTATCAGAAGGTCCTGTGATCAATAGTCGTGATCCAATCTGTTCTCAAACTATGAAAACTCACACACCCCTTAGTAAAGTTGAGCTGGCAGACATTGCCATGCTGCTGTTAGTGGCAATCAAAAAGTTTGCTTTTCCCAGGGAGCAAGAATGCCTTCAGCCCATCAGAGACAAGTTAAGTGTATTATTTGCAGTTTTAACAGCACATTCACAGGGTTGCATACACTAACTGTGCTTTCGTTTGGCAAAGGAATTAAGCTCTGCAGGGAGCAAATCATACTCCTCATATACAAAGGATTTGCTTAGAAAAAAATTTTAAAATCCTTTCTGTCACTTAGTATCATAGATTATATGTTACATAATGAGAAGTCTGGAATGAAAGGAGCAGAAAACATTAATCTAGTGCTAAAGTGAATATTTGGGCACTAATAAATAAGAAATGCAGAAAATTCAAGTTGAAATGTGAAATCAAGTGCTTGTGCCCCTGCTTCACAGCAGTATGTTGGGAGGGGGCTTTAGAAGATGGTAACAGAAGACTCTTGAACTAAACAGCTACTAATGAACTAAGCCACCACAACATTCACGGTTAAGAAAATGTGAACTTTTCTGCCAAATGTTCTTTATTTACTTTTTTTTTAACCACTTCGTTTTACAGAAACACTTTGGTTACCCAGAAATGTAAGCTTTGGTTAGAGCAGAGGATTGTGAATTACCATAGAGTTGTTTTAAATCATTCTATTTTCACAACATATATTTTCATATGGAGTCATGTATCTTCCTGAATTTCCATTTATTGATCCATGAAATATATATAGTAAGAGTTCTCTGCGGGACTTCATTCTTATAAAGTGCTTTGAAATTTTCAGTGATCAGATTTTCTATTAGCTGTATTTGAGATATTTGTTCTGTTGCCCATTTAATATGTAAAGACATTTGTTTAGGATCACAGGAGATCCATAAGATAAACTAGAAGAAAAGAGCATGCAGAATGTTCTTACTTCACCAGGAGTGAAAAAAATTTCTTTTCACTTGTGTTCATTCTGTAGTTCTTTTGCTACATGAAATCATGTGGGTTTGCTGATATTGAGCTGTGACCAACAGCTTGCTGATACAACAGATCAAATGGCGTCTTGAGAAGAAATTATTCAAAGTTTAAAGTAAAATTCTGTATTATATCTTATTACACTGTACTCTACTATATATGACTGAGCAAAGATGATGGACCAGTCCAGAAAGTCTCGCTCAGTGAGAGGAAAGCCCAAGCCAATGCTGTCTGGTTTGTCCTCTGCGTTTTCTTGGAAATCTGCTCGGCACAGCTGTGGCAATAAAGCAGGGAATACTTCCCTGACCCTCGTTGTTTTGCCTGCAGGTTTCTGCATACTGAGTAAAAGAAATGGTGATTAATGTGACATTCCATGTCAAGGGTGGGCTGTAGATTACCATTGAGTGCATCATTATGTTATCTTTGAAAAATTTACTAGGTTTCACCTGACAGATAATAGCTTTCCCTCTGCCAAAACAACAGGGGAATAACAAACTAATATCTGGGATGAACTAATATATATCAAAAGAAATGCTACTTTTGACAGAGAAATAGTTTTTACTTTTTGCAGGGTTTTGAAGGAATTTTAAATAAAAGTTCCTCACTTGTTTTTTTTCCAGCCCTGTGAGCTGAAGTCATGCCTGCAGCAATGGTATTGCTGCAGAGCAGAGGTGTGTGGCGTCAGGGTCTGTGGGGAGCTGCAGAACTCCGCCTGGATGCTTCTTTACTGAGCTTCGCTCGGTGTGATGGGTCGGTTATGAAACGTAATAGATCACTTCCTTGCTTTGACTGGCTGGTTTGATCTCTGGAGTTCCTCATGGGCTTTCAGCTACATAACTGGTGTGAGATCTGAGCATTATGTTCATTTTGCTGGTGATTATGATATTAACCATTTCCACACCCCCAGTGATTTAGAACAGATTATGTAACAGGAACTAAGACTTTCCAAAACCTTCCCTGCTCAAAAGGCAACGTGAGCCTCCAGCGACCACTGCTTCTGCCGTTAAAGCGGAGTGAACCAGTGGGTTATTTCTGAGGAAGCTCCACTTTATGGTATTTTCTTCAGTGGGTCAGACTTGCGTCATTTTACAACTACTGTAGAGAGTTCTGAACGTGACTGCAATGTGTTGTGCGTAGGGATGGTCCGTCCATTGAGAGCCAAGGTACGGTTGAGAAAGCCTGGCTTTAATTAATAAATTTACACACTTGGAGTCTCTTCTGAAACAAATCTTTAAAATGGCTCCTGCTCCTTTCTGTCAGTCAGCGTCTGACTTTTCATGTCCTGCCTTCTTTCCTCTCCTGTTTTGTTTCTCTTAGCAAAACATCACTCGATATTAGGAGCAAGCAGCACAGTGTGACAGCTCTATCCAGGCTCTCAGCTTTGGGATCTCATGAAGGTACAGGCCTGAGGTGCCAGAGTCTGTAGCCAGTCTTTCTTGTGCATAATCAAAACTGCCTGATTTGAAATGTACTGAGCCCCTCTCGTCGGCATCACAGGAGCTAACCGCTTTTCTGAGTCACTTATGAATACTGGTTGTAAGTGGCATCCAGTTTTTAAGCGTGATGTAAGATCCTCAGCACTGTGGTTTAGCGGTCCCTGTAACAAGTGGTATTACCCCCTCAAACTTCAAATCCTAGCTGATAAGTGTTTTTCAACTCTTTCAACAGAAGGCACTAATGAAAAATATTACAGTGGATTTTTTTTAGCTTTATCAGTTTTAGTGTTCTTATAAGGAAACCATTTAAACATTTTACAAAAAAACTCCTTGTGATATGGTTGAGACTATTAAATTGTGCAGTGATAGACAACAATTTATTGTAAATTAATTGTTTGGCTTTTTGTACGGTGTTCTCATTTTAATCAAAACAAAAAATCTTCCAACTGTCTCTGGAAATCCAAAAACATGTTGACATAACCATTATCCAGCCAAGACTTGAAGTTACTCAGTTGTCACCTTGTCATCCTGGTTTAGATAGGTTAAAAACTGAGTAGAAAGCCCAAGTGTACAGGAATATGTGTGTTCTTTATGTAGGTAGTTTGGAGGAAGCCTTTGTTTTGTTCTTTTAATATCTGTATGAAACAGTGATCACATGAAGTGAATCATACTCCTTTAGGAATGGTGCCTAAACAAAGCTCCCTGGTCAGTGCCATGCTTTTGGGGAATGGTTATTTAATAGTCTTTGCTTTGAGAGCTCACTACTCCTGTGAAATAAGTAGTTTCCCTCTGTGTTGTAAAATTTACTGTGCAGGTCATACATAACTGAACTTGATGGACTGATCACTCTAGATACCAAAAGTATATTAACATAGACAAAGTGAAACTCCAAAAGTCCCCACACCTTCCTACTGAGGGGTGTGTTGAAGGAAGAAAGGGCAAAACATACTGAGCTTCTAGGGTGTTTTCTTCCCTGGACACATGCTCAGGCCATGCCCCATTCATTTTTTCAGTGATACATATATGGCTTGACTAGGGACTGGGAGCTGCCTTGGCACCTACATCAAATTATATGAAGAACTTGCAGATAATGTCAGCTTTTTGTTAACAAGATCCAAAAGTTCTGAGACACTGCATCATAGTGTAGCTCCTTGAAACATTCAGGTCGTGAGGCCTCTGTAATGTAAAGAGTTAAAAACTAATGATGAAAATAGAAGCCACTGCCTGGTGACTAACCCAAAGAGCATCTGTGCCTTACACGTTGAACTTCAACGTGTGCATCATCCCGAGCGTTGAAATCTTGCAATTTAAGAGCATGTTAAATAAATAAACAAGTTGAATGACATTTTTACAAATACTGTTTATTGTCACAACAGTCAACAGTGACAATTCCAGTATAATGTAAGAATGCACGTACCATTTTTAGCGAGTTGACCAAAGCACAGCAAGGGTCGGTGATGTGACCCACAGCTCTCAGCGGCTCCTAGGCACAGGACGTATTTACCTTCAGGAGATTCACTGGTCAGCTTTCAGTAGTCCCCAGATCCGCTCGACTCTCTGTGGCTAATGTCCTAGTTGCCCAGCTCCCTGCCTTCCTGTGTGCTTAACTAATAAAAATCCCTGGACTTTGAATTGGAGGTAGTTTAAACCAGGTCAATCTGGAGGTCTTTCTCCAGTTATGTGTAATATTTTTTGTATTTTGACTGATTTCTATCACAAGAAGCTTCTATCCTTAAGTATGAAAAGAGTTTCCATAAATAAAAGGGGCATTAACCTTTACACATTACTTAACGGTATATAACAGTATATATGCATTAACCTTTACACATTACTTAACAGTATATACCACACTTTCGTAGGTGTGACAATACCTGGTGCTTATGATAAGGAATGTCCTCCATCTACTTGATTTCAGCCACTGCACATTGCATATAGATAAGATCCTGGCATCTGAAAAGTAAAAAAATTACTAACTGATGTTGAGCATTTGAATATAATTTATTTCCCTCACTTTACCTGTGTATTTCTACTTCACTTATTTCAAGACACAAGTATGACAGTTTTTATGAATGTGTGTGTCATCTAAAAAAATGTTTTATCTGTTGTACCTGCTGTTGTATTGCCAATAAGTTGAACCACATTTTTAAACCAGTTCTGCAGCCAAATGCATGTTTCAAAATCGTTGCTTAGGAGCAAAAAAAATGCAAATTTTACATTTCTCTAATGTTGTCTGCAAAAGATTAAATTAAATTTGATCTAATTTAATTTCTAAAAAAGAAATTTTTTAAAAATATTCTCCATCGTAACCATCATCTTTTACATTTGTGTGCCATTAAAAATTGCAGGAATGCAGGGGACATTGTAACAGCTTTCCCGGTTTGTCCTTTTTCCTCTGAGGTTTGGCAGCTTCCCCCAGTGGTTAGTACAGCACTGCAAGGAACTAATCCTGTACCTATAAACTGTAATGTCAAAGGATTAATGTGTGCCTGGGAACACAGGTCAAATCTGCTTTAGATCACAATAGTTTGAGTTCAGCTCCTAGGTGAAATATCGCGAAACTACCGTATAATTTAGTACAAGTCTTGCATTCCTATACTTCAGCTGCTGGTTGCCTTTAATAAAAAGAGGCCCAGGACTGATTTCCCTGAGAATGTATTTTTCTTTGTCTAAAACCAAAGTAGTATCAGCTGGAAAGTAGAAGGATTTCTTAAAACAGTTCTGTGTTTGATTTAAAAGGCACTTTCAAAGTCTGCTTTTGAAATACTGTAGAAAGTACAGAATGGCAAGTTACTGATATTCCCTGAATTTCTTCTGCTTGCTCGGTTACGGTGCCCAAATGTTGTAAGCATCTCTTGGTGGCATGCCCTGCCTTCCACTGGGTAGCTGCTGGGACCAGTGCTGCTGCACACGGATACAGTGGCAGTCACCGCCTGAGTCTCATCTGAGAGTAAAGGCAATGATTTTTAAATATTTTTTACAAAAATATTAATCTGATTTGCATAATAAGTAGAACGATATGTGCAGTAAGCAGGCAGATACAACTACCTCTGTTTTATTTGTGCTGAGTCACCAGCAAAGCACAGCCATTTATAACTAGTTATCTGCGAATGCAATAGCAGGAATCTCTCACTTTACGTTCTTGATACTGTTAGGTACTATAGTCGTGTGTCTTTAAGGGTTTTTATAGGATCGTAGAACTCCATACTGTCCTGTATGAATTCTTGCAGAATGTTTTTACTTCCAGAAAAGAGTGACAGGTATCCTTTCAGAACCTTTGTTTGATCTTAACAGTGAAACGTAATTGAGAGTGGATATATTAATTTACTTTTGGTTAGTGTGGGTGGGTTTTTAATTAATTTCATTCTATTTTAAGCCTACAGTGTATTCTGTTATAATATAGAAGAATCAACAGCTTTAGAATATGTCTGTTTCATTGTAACACATAAAAAGCAATAATGTGCGCATCTTAGCGAAGGGGCTGCGTGCTTAGCCTGACCAATTGACCTGCAAATTGAAAACCCCGTGTCTTAACAAACTGTAAAGTTACCGTCACCGTGGCTGACATTTTTAAATCTATTTGGTTGATTTACTTAGGGAAAATAGTTTGCCAGCTGAAACGAGAGGCGGTGTGCTGCCAGAAAGCCCCTCCTGGGCTGGGATGCTGTCCCTGCCTGCTGCCCTCTGCTGGGGTCCAGGCTCCTGGAGCAAGTCGCCAGGCTCTGCTCCTGGGCACTTCTTTCAGAACCGATAGAACTGAGCATTTCATAACCATGCTCTTGTTGGCTTTGTCTTCTAAAAAAATTTAATCTGGTCACACCTCAAAGCCTGTCTCCATGTCTGAGGTGCAGCCCACCTGGAAACCCAACTTCACTTCAGGCAGAGCCTTATTTAAAAATGAAGTCTCCTAGGCTGGGATGTGGTGCTGTAGGGCTTTGCTGACAGTCGTTTTCTCACGGCTTGGCAGGTTCTTCGCTCTGTGCTGCTGTTTCCGACGATAGAGCGTATGGCTCAGTCTCCTCAAGGAAAGCTCATGACCCCTTTGCTGTGTAAACTTCGTTATGTTCTGTACATGCCCGTCTACCTGCTGTCCTTCCTACCAGAGGGAGTCAAAGCCTCCCTGGTGCGATTTGCTCTGCGAGGAATGAAGACCTGTGATGAATCTTCCATAACAACCTCTGTAAACCTCTTCAGTGTGGACTGCATTGGTGAGCACCGTGTTCTTTGTTACACCAACTTCTGTATTGTTCTCATTTAGCAAATGCTGATGTGGTGTTGTGGGCAAAAGCTTAGCACAGAAGCATAAAGAAGTTTTGAAGAAGGACAGGTCTAATCTTTTCTCAAATTAAGACTCTGGGTACAGGAAAATCTCAAATGAGTCCAGTAAAAAAATTCTTAAGGGGAAAATAGCAAACAAAATATTTTCCCAAAGAATATATATTTCTTAAGAAAATTGACTTAACAGTAGGTCATGTGTTTTACAATCTAGTTTATGTTGCTTATTTCTGCTTACCTTTTGCCTTTCATTCATAGGGGATGGTGAAAATAGATCAGTAATCAGTTTCACCAAGGTTTCTTTGTGTGTGTTTTTTTCAAGCTATGACTTAACCAGCTGTATAGATTCTGTCATCTGGATTAGAATATTGCTGAATTCAGAAAAGAGTCCTTAGCCTACAAAGACCCATAGAAGATACTTTATGCACAGAAGAATTTCAGCACTTTCGGGGGCATATGGAGAAAGATAGAAGGTTAACATTCCTCCAGTGCATATTGTATGCATATTTTGCATATTCTAGCAAGAGAAACAGCTTTAAGAAAGGGAATAATTTCAGATAAATTAAGTTTAGAATGAAAACCAGAACATGGACTGTGCTATTCTCCAGGTGTTTTGTTAAGTTAGCAGTTGAAAACAATTTGGAATAGAATTGACGTGCTAACACAGTAATAATAGCAAGAAGGAAGTTTTGATTGCATTAATAGTAGTAAAAACACATTCTTACATTTCCATTTGTGCTCTGTCTTCTATCCGTTAAATTTTACCTACTAATCATCCGAACAGATGTGCCAGTAACTGTGAGCGCAGCGAGTCCTGTACCTGGTGTCTGTGGATGTGTTGGTTGCATTGGAAGCGTGCTGTGGGACTGTGCGGAGACAGAAGGCAGGATGGGCAGTGAGCGTTCTCACTGCCAAACCTAGACAGCCCCGTTTATCTTGTGTAGGCCTGGCATGATGACAATCACTCTGCTGCAGTACCTGTGCCTGACAAAATCAGGCTCCTGGTTGGTAATGTAAATTTCTGAAAGGAGTCCTGGGGTTTGTTGCCTGAGTCCCTATTGATTTATGGCAGTTTTATGACGACTGAGGAGAAAGCAAGCATGCCGTCATAGGCACACTAGGCTTTCAGGCTTCTTCCTTTGATAATTTGGTCTCAGCAAAAGGTATGTGAAGGTCTGTGAGGTCACATCTCTACAAGCCAGGAACACTTCTCTGGTCCCCACAGATAAACTTTTACCTCTCAAAACAGGTTATTCACATCAGGGTTGTATTGGAAATGGTCCTTGGCCTGCATTAACCTCCAAAACCGCTTGGCCAGCCATTGTTTGTGAGGACTGCTTGGCCCAGACCGCAGCAGTGGCAGGAATAATTTAACAGAATGGATTTTGTGTGCTGCTGTTGGAGCCCGACTCTCAGAGCTCTTTAGTCCCCAGGTGAATGAGCCTGGTTAGTGTGTGTGTGTGTGTCAGCCTGTTGTAATATTCTGTGTGCACCAGTGTCTGATCTGTGTCCAAGCTGCATGATAAACTGAGGCTAGAAACCAGGCTGAGGGCTCTTGCACTCACAGGGTGTGATCTCTGCCTGTATTCAATTTGTTAACCGAATTCATTACACCAAAATGAAAACCCTTGTGAGCCAGTGTCTTGTAAAACTTGCATAAATAGATGTTATTGATGCAACTAGTTCCTTTGGGTTTGTGATATCATCTCTGTCAAGCAGAATTCCCCTTTGGTTTCATCTTTGGAAACTGATGATGTTTTACAGCCCAATGACTCAGGACCACATATGTGGATTAATAATCTTAGAGCTTTCCGGGTATTGCCTGTTAACCTTCTCTTGTATTGTTTGTGGACAATAGAAAATGTAAGCATTCAGCAAAACTTTTGCTAAACCTAGGACAACAACTGAGTCTGTCTTATGGGACTGCTCATCTGTGAGTTTCTGAAGCCCCTGAATTTATGGTAAATGTTTTTCTGATCGATTCTTTGTTCCTTAATAAACTGCTAGATATGGTTCAGAAGCCTTCAACACATGAAGTTGTTTCTCCTCTCCAGGAAGGTTGCATGTCAACTCATTAAAAATACCCATATTGCCTTTGGCATGTACATCTGTTGCATTACTGTAATTGTAATAAAAGCTGTGATTAAGGGCAGAAAAGATGGTAAAAGTTTCCTTAAAACTAATACGTCCGTTAAAACAAACCAACCTGCCAGGGATTTGTTACCACATCCAAAGCTTAGTCACAACAATGTTTTCTCTCCTCTGAAAGGAAATGAGATTTGAAAACTTAATTACAGCAGAAGTCTTAAGACTGAGTGCCACTCCTGTTGACTTCAAGAGTGAAAAGCTCCATTCAGTGGCAGCAGAATCAGACCCTTGGCTGAAAGAGTCAATAAAGGAAGAATTTTATTACCTGTCTGTTCCACTGTGTCAAATTATGTTTGTTCCTGCTGCTTATCCAAACTCATCTTTCCATTGTCCTGACTTTATAGTTGATGGTACGTAGAAGCCCCGGCCACACAGCAGAAGGCACTGCCATAACACTGCGAAGAGAGGTAATGAAATAGAATGTCTTGTCCCAAAGGGGGAATAGTGCAGAAAGAGTATAGACAGCAGGGACTGTAAAGAGAATGGGTTGTAAGGATGGATGGGAAGACACAGTGTGTAAATAATGAAGGACCCTTTAGAAATAAGCAAAGGGGCGTGAAGGCAGCTTGCCTACCTGGATTAAACTTCTAGCAAAGATATTTTAGGGCAGAAGAAGCATTACAATGAACAGACTAGCATTTGGGTACTTGTATTCATGAACCTAGGAGATGAATAGACAAAAAAAATTGGACTTTAGTGACCGTGAGTTATCTGAAACATTGTCACTCTGTTTATTCAGGCTAGCAAAAACAAGGCTACCCCAGCGGTGGTTGTTCTACAGATCCTGTACAGTCCTGCAATGCTGGAATACTTTGGCACTCTAGTGCGTTGAAATCTGTAAGCATTTTTTCAGTGACAGATGCCAGTAGCAGACTTACAGTGACAGTAAACCGTTCTGTCTACCCGGGACAGGATTTATTGTCCAGCCATTTGACTGGCAAACTTCCTCCATTTGTTTCTGTAAAATTTCCACAAAAGCACAGACATTACATAATGGGTAAACACCGCAAGGCTTTTTCAAGAGGCAGGCTCACGGGTCAGAGGTTAACGTCTGGATGACAGTGAAGGTACAGATAAGCACAATAGCAAGAAAAACCTCCAACTGGCCCGAGCGCGGTGTGTCCTTTGTGATCTTGAACCTGTGACTTGCCTGGAGGAATCTCCCTGTTTGTTTAACCTATTCGGGGTGCAGGGAAGCATGGGGGGGCTGCTTTGTGCAGTTCAGGCAGGTTGAGAAGGTGGAGACTCAGAAACCTGCAAGGAGGGTTTCAAACAGATTTAGGCTGTCTCACAAATGCAGGCTGGCAACAGTAGATTTCTGGTTTAAGCATCCAAGAGATGTTGTAAGAAGACAAGGAACTAAGGTTAAACTTGAGAGATAGGATTCAAATTGTACCATGTTCCAGATGTGGAGACATTCAGATTTCATGTGGAGTGTTAACATTTCCCTCATTTTACAGAGAAAAAAGGGCTAAGGTGGTTTCAGGCCCTCCACTCATGCCCACAGGACTGCATATGAAGCAAGAGTCCCAACAGAGGTGTTGAGGCTTGTCTCCCAGGTGGAGCTTCCTCTCTCTGCCGATTGCACAGGGTGGCAAAATTACATCCCTGAAGTGCCATAGAGTAAAAAGCTTTCTCACAGGCTAAAATTTGCAGAACTATCAAATAGCCTCTGTGAGACAAATTTGTATCAAAAGCTGGTGAAATGTAGGCTTCCAGTTGCTGTGAAAACGGAGCGTAAGCTTTTACATCAACTAAGTTACTTTAAAATTTTATCTCCAGAGAGCCACCTGGAAAATTTCATTCTGGATTTTAATTATCCCAGCCTTGGGAGCTGCCACGTCTTGAGATCGTTCTATTCCAATTCTCTCTTCTTAATCAGAGAGATTTTAAATATGACATTATGAGTGGTCTTCATCTGACCACTGCAGACACCATGCTGTTGTAATAGTTGGCATCTAAAGCAGGACAGGGAATCACACCCTGCAGAGGACTGCTTCTCTTTGCTGACCTCAGAGGGACCCTCTCTCTACTAGATACCTAAAAAAAGAGGAGGTAAATCATACTCTGTTCATTTTGCTGCAGACATCAGAACACAATGTAATCTGAATTGTCCATGCAGCCTTTACCCTTGCTGCCAGGACAGTCAGATATCCCATACTTTGGCTGCTTTAGATTTTGCAGCTGCCGGTTCCTAGTGAGAGTCCTGTTGTTCGTTTTCTGCCTTCTCTGAAAATTCGTTTTATATTTCCACTTCCATTTCCTGACCAGTAAGATGGGAAATTTTTGAAGTTCTTTTTTGGGACTAAAATGCTGTAGAATTACCTACCTAAATGAAATACTTGGGTAAGGACAGTGTGTGGTGTTGTATTCATGGCTCTCAATAGCTCCTCCATCTATTCTGCTCCTCTTTTTCAGAGTTAAAAAACAGTTTTTAAAGTATTAGGTAAGCAGATATACCTGAAATGGTGAAATAAGACTTTGCCTCCCTAAAGAGTATCTTTTAAAGGTGCATAACCACATAGGTAAAATTTAGTTTGCTTTTCTTTCTATGTTTTTAAATTAAAATGGTGTTCTTTTCTTGCATTGAAAATTTAACTCCTAAAATTAACAGAAGATACGATGAGCACCTCTAAATTGAGCATGGAGGGCAGAACTCTTCTAATATCAAAGCGCTCTGCCTTCCATGCCAAATGGAACTAAAACTCTCCTCTGAGGCAGATACTGAAAGGTCACAATAAGATCTCCCCGAAGCCTTCTCTTCTCCAGGCTGAACAAGCCCAGTTATCTCAGCCTGTCTTCGTAGGAGAGGTGTTCCAGCCCTTGGATTACCTTTGTAGCCCTCCTCCGGACCCTCTCCGAAAGGTCCATGTCCTTCTTGTGCTGGGTGCTCCAGAGCTGGACACAGTACTCTGGATGGCATCTCACCAGAGCAGAGGGACAGAATCACCTCCCTCAACCGGCTGGCCACACTTCTTTTGATGCAGCCAGGACACAGTTAGGGCTTTCTGGGCTGCAGTGGCACACTGCTGGCTCATGTTGAGCTTTTCATCAACCAGCACCCCCAAATCTTTCTCCTCAGGGCTGCACTCATGAGCAGCTTTCACAAATCACATGGGCTACACAGGCTGACAGCCAATTTAAAAATGCAGTGCATTTTTTATTAGCAATAGAAACCGATACCACAAAGGATTTCACCTTGCAATCTCACACCTACATTTTTCACAGTGGACAGGAAAAAAAAAAGCTTTCCTCCCCACCTTGCCACTAGATAATTATGCAGATATTTGAACTTAGACCGTTACATTTTCAGGTTGATTTTCCAGGCTGACTGAAATCAAAGCCCTGGTAGTAAAAACTGATTGCTTTGTTTCTTCTGATTAATGTAAGTTTTAGATCCTTCTGGCTGTAATACAGAAATTATTTCAAGGGAATTTTTCTACTTGTATAATTAAATGTGTAGAATTTCAGACATGTTGTATAGCTAGCCGATTTCACAGAAAACAGAAATTACTGACAGTACATAAATTACATCTACATAAACGAGTGTTAAATCTGAACAGTGTAGTGTAGGACATCACACGTGGTCAAAAAGGATGAAGCTCAGTAGGTCTCCTTTCCTTCAGACAGGAGGAGGGTAGATTCAAACTGGAAGAGGGTAGATTTAAATCGGAAATTAGAAGGAAATTCTTTGCCCTGAGGGTGGTGAGGCACGGGAGCAGGTTGCCCAGGGAGGTTGTAGACGCTCCATCCCTGGAATTCTTCAAGGCCAGGTTGGATGGGGCCTCGAGCAACCTGTTCTAGTGGGAGGTGTCCCTGCCATGGCAGGGGGGTTAGAACTAGACGATCTTTGAGGTCCCTTCCAACCCAAACCATTCTATGATTCTATGATTCCTCTCTTCTTCCCGTGTGCATTTTTCCTACTCAGTGGGGCAGAAGGAGGTCAAAGTGATACAGCCGGTAACCTCCCTTCCTCTCTCTAGCATCTAAGTAATTAGGATTCAAGAGAGGTTGTCTTTCCTGAAATCAGGTAATGCTACAGCTGTCTCTTACAAGATGTTTTTATCCTCAGTTGACTGCTGCCAGATCTTGCCGATGGTCAGAAGGCTGTGTTAGGTAGCCCAGCAGTCTGATCCAGCGTGCTAAATCCTCTGCTTCTGCAGAGTTTCTCGGCAGGCTCCTGTGTGCTGTCACAGTTGAGTCCTACCCACTTCTGACATTTTAAGTGATGATCGTAATATGTATTTCTGCAAAGTGTTTAAGAGCGTGTTTCCTTACCTGTGGAAACACAGTAATATTTTATCACCTGCTTTGCAGGAAAAAGGGCCAAAGAATAACAGTCTTTAATATTTTCATGTTTCCTCTGCTACTGTTTATTTTCCTGTGTGATGCCTGACTAAAATGTTTGTTTAATGTAGTCGGACAACTCGCCTTACCAAGGCAGCACTTAAACTGACGGAAAAACCTCACATCTGCTTTATTCTTTCTGTGAGTGAACTAAACTTTTCCTTATTTCAGGGTAGGATGCTCATATTAAATTACTGGAGGAAGGCAATGACTTTTCTGTATTTATAGTCCTATTTATTTTTTAAAGCCAATCTGCTTCATAATTTACCCCATTTCCAAAAGAAAGAAAGAAAGATGTTTAACAAGGACTTTTAGTACTTGCAAAAGCTTTTACTTTCCTGTGAAAGCCTTGTGAAAATAATACTAATAATGTGGAAATTTCTTATTGGGTTTATTTCCGTTAATTATTCCTTTCTTTCTTCTTGGGGGGAAAACCCAACGTAAAAAATTCCCGTCATAAATATTACTCATAAAGCGTGAATGTTTTGGTAGTGGAACTGCTGATCATTTCCATGAAATGTGAGGCACGGTTGGGATTTAGTTGGGGAAGGGGAGATTGTTTATTCACCCCTGATGGGGTTTCATCCCCAGGGATACAATTTACTCCCACAGATTTGCAGCAAGTCTAATGATGTGTTGCAAATGGCATGAAAAAGGGAGTAACATCAACAAAGCAGAAAGGATGGTGAAAATGAGCATATGCCAGTTAAGTGCTAGCAGCTACAGTTGCTTTGTGTTAGCTAGTGTCCCATAGTGATCTGCACATTGGCACTTTATTTCTCCAGGACCCAATACAAAGCTCCCTGAAGTCAGGGGAAGGATTCCCTTCTGCAGCAGGCTCATGCCTTTTGTCTCAGAGATGTATATCTAAACTCCCCCAAGAATATCTGAAGTCGAGCTCGTGGCTCTGTCATAACTTGAGTTTACCAGTTGGGATACAGCTTGATTCATTGAACTCCTCCATCATGCAAGCCCAGCAAAGCACTTACATGCTAAATCCATACCCATAGATAAACAACAGGCATTTGTCTCTTGGAATAAGTTTGGTTTTTTAAAATGACATTTATGAAGCTGCTAACTAATGCAATACCTGCCATTCCGTGTGCCTAAAGGGGACACTGGTCTTGATATAATTCCTACAGTCAGCTAAAATAATAGTGCAATCTGCTTTGCTGCTGCTTCTTGTCATGAAAGCGTCCCCCAGTGCTCACCGCCTCCCCTGCCTAATATTTAACGTGACAGTATTGACAAGGAGAAAATGCCTACAGAGACTTCATGGATCTGTGGAGGAAATGCTGGCTTATCTTGAGTAAACCCAGTGGTGCAGGAGATTGCTTGCTGGTTAGTGCAATGGTCAGGTATATTTAAAATGAGCTTTAGAAACCGTGGTTTATGATTAATGAAGAGTGGCGTAAAGTTCACTTTTCATACCAATCAAAACCATTCCGCCTGAAAGGAGGTTCACCTTGCTCAAAGGCGGGATAGTCCAGTTGATGAATTTCATCAGGGTTCCTCAAGAAAGAGTCGGCATCAGGTCCCAATCCAGAACAGCACTGAAACTGGCCTCAATATAGCTACTCACACGCATAAACCCTTGGCTACTAGAGCATATTAATCCCAGTAGAGCTCAGGCAGGAACCAGTGTGGAGATGCTGAACTGCTGCAGATAGTGTCCATCCTGGCCACTGCCTGTGGGAATGAGCACCACCTACACCAGACCCTTCTATGCCCCCCTTGCAATGTAAGAGAGGAGACACTTTCCACAACCAAAAATCTGGACCCTAGCCAAAAACCCATCATCGCAGCCATCTGCCAGGGTATGTGGAGCTTAAACTGGAGATTAGTTTTTCCAGCTAAGGGATAGTTCTGTCATTTGAAGATGATGGGAGTTATTCCAAAGTAACTTAGGGCAGGATTAAGTCCACAGACATTTCAGTTTCCATCACTTCACCTGCACATGCTTCAGCACACGAAGTAAATGAGTGTTTTTCACACTCCCCAACAAAGCTTCAATTGTTTGTACAGCACCTGGGTACAATTGTTGAATAACTTTTTATTTTTGCCTTCAGCCTCTACGATGCTTCCTCAAGCACAGCTGACAGATTTTCTTCTATAGTTCTGTTCTTCTCTGTAGAACCAAGCAGGTTGGAGAAGTCCGTCATAACAATTGCAGCTATTTCTGTCTATTTATGTCAATCATGGTTAGATATTAACTGGTATGTTTTCATTCGAAATTCAAGTGTAAACTTAAGCAGAACCCAAAGTCAATGTTTACATGCTGTAAACCTCTAAACATCAACATTTTGTCTAATGTGTGTGTGCATGTGTGGAAGCACATGTTCCTGCATTAGTCATCCTTGATACTAAGCAGTTCCTTCTGTTTGATGTTTTAAACAATAAGTTATACAATATTTTCAAGATTGCTGTTGGCAGTAATTACTGGTAGAAAATATGTTTTCAGCATAGGAAATTACACTGCTGTTTGGTATTATTAGTTCTTACCACTGTTTTCTGACTCCTTCTGAGGAATGACAGAGATTGCTTCCTCAAGAGCAAAAGATAAAATGGAAAGGAAAATAGCATTACACTCTTCTGAAGAACCTTACAACAATATGGGCAACTTCCCAGGAAAAAAATGTGACCAGATAGTAGTACATTCTCTCAGGAAAACTTATTTTCGAAAGTTCAAACTATTTTTTGCAGGGCATTTAGATTTAGCATGGGAATCCAACCTAGAATTGATTCATCACTTCACAATTTAAGCAATTCTGCTTTGGAGTTTAGAGGACTTTTGAAAGAGTTGTAGTACAGCATATCAAAGTACAGCTGAACTCTGTTGCAGGTGAAAATAGTAATCTTTGGCAATAATCATCCCATTGAAGTCAAATTATTTTCTTCTTATTTACCATCTGATTGTAGTCCCTCAGAAGGACGAGCAAAGCTCCACACATGCATCTGCAACTCAGTATTGAATAGTCATGGATTTAGAAATATACTGTAAAATCTGTGGAGCAAAAATTATATTTTTCCTGATAGTCTGAATAGCGTCTGACACACTGAAGCCAGCTCTTGATTGGGAGCTTTAGCCCCCCCCACGCTGTTAACTATTTCTTAATTACAAAAAAGATCCAGTCAGGCAGTCAGTTGGGACTCTTCCCTTTTGCTGTCATTACCATCAAATTACCGGTTTGCTCATCTGTTGTCCAGTTAACCTTTACAGAGGCCAGGAACAGGAATTAAAACTTACCAAAGTTTTGCATGTTTAAAAATATTTCTCAAGCATTTTGTGATACCAGATTATTGTGAAATTGTCCTGCTACCAGGCAGATTTACAAAGGGAGGCATCACTGAAGCCTTCTGGGAGATGGAGACTAAGAATTTGTGGAGGTTCTGTGGGACTCCCTTGTGTGACAGAAGAAAGCATCATTTCAGGCTCTTCTATGTGCAGTGCTGCCAATACCTGACAGAATGTGTCCCCGGTCTCCACTGTGGCCCATAGCCAACACAAACAACACTCTAATGTAACAGCGATAATAGCAGTTAAATGGCAAATGGTGAAATAGGAGATGCGTTCTGTGAAAAATTTGACAGTAAAGGATAGTTTTGCAAGGCAGAGCATCAGAACTGTCCTGGGAAGCTGCAACGTCAATGCGGGAATGAAAGATGTGTGGAAACAAACTATAGGGAGTGAGAGACTAATGGCAGTGTAATGAGTTTGCTTGTTTTTCACAGGGCATAAGACACAGTTGTGAAAACCACTGTATTTCCTCAAAAGAATATTTGCAAGTCTGTGCAGCTGTACAGAGATTGGAGCCAATGTCATGAGGGGCTTTGGCTTCCTTAGCCATGAAAAGGTGATTAACATTGAAACATTTAGGAAAGAAGGCTTCAGTATGCATTTGTATCATTATGAGCAAAAGTGTGCATGTGAAGGATCTAAAGTTATTGGAGACAAAGTTCATAAGAGATCAAAGGAATACTGGCAGGAAGATGGCAAGTGAGCTAGGTAATGTGCAAGCAATGTAGACTCCAAAAGTATGGAAAATAAAATAGTGTTGCAGACCTTTAAAAATAGTCAAAATTATTAATTGGCCTAACAGACATAGGTGAGATAACTGACAGAACTTGAATATCATTATGAAGGAACATACCTTGCTTGGGAATTAGAGCAGGGAGAAAGGAGGAGGATGGATGGACCTGTCTTTACATCCACATATTAAAGACAGGGACAACCTGTTTAATATTATGCCCACCAAACCAGGAAAAATGGGTTCAAGTGACTTTTTCAGAGAAAGTTTCAAGCCATCTAAAGTGCAGTAGGTAGTGTGCTTGATGTCTGCAGAGGAAGGAATCCGATAACATACAGACTGTACAGGCAGTTTGCCTAATACATTCCCTTTTAGATGTAGATGTAGATCAGAAAAAGCAATTGGCAAAGCAATTGGCAGTTTGATACAGAGAATTTGAAGGTGAGAGGCAGATTGGCTGACTATATTCACAAAAGGGTGATATTTGTGCTAGGACAGAAATACTTAACATTTCTACAACATAGAGCTCTATGTATCTACTAATCCCCTTAAAATCCTATCATATTCAGTGGAGAGATATAGGTAACACTTGTCTAATCTATCTAGGTGACTACTTTAGGATAAGATTATTTGTGTTCTTTCCACTGACTGTGAAGGAAGAAAAGTTAAGCTTTAGATACCCACATTTAATCAGGTGAAATCCCACAAAGATATCAAGAAATTAGGACCTTCAAGAAAAAAAAAAATACGAGTTGTTTAGACTAAACAAGGGGCAACTGAAGGACACGGTGTTTTCAAATAAAGGGGAATAATTTAGCCCATGTGACCATGGTATACAAGGTAATGTGTAATGGAGTACATTGCCACAAAGGGGATTCTGATTAGATTCTATTTAATGATAAGAATTGAATCCTAGACTGGTTTTCCTAGGAAGATAATGAAACTTTCATCATCTTTGCTTCCTAAGGACAGGATGGATAAGTCTCTGCTGAAAATGACACAATATCATTGATTGTCCTTAAGACAAAAAGACCAATGGAAATAACTTCCAGCTCTAGAATTTCATACACAGAAATTAAAGATGCAAGAGTAGCATCCAGGCTTTCAGAACTCTAATGAGGGAAAACTTACCATAGTAAGAACCAAGTAAAACAGACAAACAGATGCAACACAGAATGTTTGAGGAAACCAAAACATAGGCAAAAAATATCAGGCATTAGTTAAAAGCAGATCTGAAAGTTCGGAAAATGTCTGATTGGATATCTGAAACAATCTGCATTCTCTAGGTTGAATGCAGGATACAGAAACGTTATAGCAGGACCTGCCAAAGACAGGTAGGTTACCTCTAGAAATGAGCTAAATGAGTATAGGACTCATGGTAGTACTGGTGTATGATCATCCAAACTGTTTCAGGGGTGGTTTTAGCCTTCTCCAACCAGCATTCCCTTAGTATTCAAGCACCATTCATGAGTTAGCAGTGCTGTGCACTCCTCCCAGTAAGCAATTTGAGTAGAGAAAAAATTTAATTCTGTGAAAACAAGCCATTCTATTCCAGTTGGCCTCAGGGCCGCAGAACAGTTCCTGGCTCCATTTATTACAATGGTGCAGATACAACCCGTATTTACTACCTGCAAAACCAGCGACAGTTTGATTGTTGGAAAGCAGTTGTAAGGAAACAGGCTGTGGAAATTTGACTACACAATTGTCAAAGCAGAAGCTGAGAAATTGGTAAGTTAAAGCAAAAGATGGTGCGTTTAATGTTTGAACGGGGGTGAGATAGACTAGGACAGGTGTTGTCAAAGGTACCGATCAATGAAATGAGGAAAGGCTATCAAAAGCAAACCAGTGTGGAAATACCTTCTTTACAGAGTGCTGTTTATGGAACAACAGAGCGGATTGTTCTATAATGAATGACTACTTGATGAGGATGATATAATTAAAGGCAGACAGTAAATCATCACTTTCCAAGCCATGAAGCCATGTCTAGAATAACTATACTATGCTGTGAGTTTAAAGAGTAAACCTGTATGTGTCTAACATCAGAGAAGGCAAACTAATAAAGAGCTTTGCTCAGACTTTTATATAAGAAATGTGGACTACATAAGCAAAAGCCACACTGAATCTAGTAGAAGTGATGTGCGGTACTTGTAACCCTGATAGTACAGTACTAACCTAGCAGGATATTTTCTTGGAGATGGTGACAAATATTGCTGAAAAATTCATTCAAAATTGAATGAATGTAAGCTTTATTGTACTAACTGAGACATACTGTTGAGTTACATAGGAACTAATATCTGGAAATGAGATCCAAAGTCCATCCTGTCCAGTCTCTCATTTCCAACATCAGTCAGAAATAAATGCCTCCAAGAAAGGGACAAAAGCTCTGCAATAGATAAGTCTGCCAGTTAGTAAAGGCATTGTTCTCAGAGTCAGAGGCTTAAAGACCTGAGGCTTTTTGTAGTAGCTTTAAGTTTTTGTTGTAGTTCCTTAAGAGAGTTCTAAATATTTGTTGACTTCCAGTGCCTTTGTTGCTGCTTGCTCATTTCTTGGCCCGGAGAGGTTCTTACTGTAAGGGCCTCTATCCTATATGCTGTATTGTATGTGTTGTAAAATGGATTTCCTTTGACAGGTTCTGACTACTTCTACCTCTTAATATTCCTTCGTAATACAAATGAGTTGAAAAGATTTCTGAAGAACTAAAGGGATCTCTTCTGGGCCTGGTTGCACTTCAGATTTGTTTTTTAATCATAACGAGCTGTCTTTTATTAAATACCTCGAACACAAGGGAGGACAGAGACCAGCTGGAAAGTGTTATTTGATTGAAAAATAGATGAATTAACTAAATGAATTCAATCTGGAAAAATTAAGATAATAGAATACATATGAATTTTCTAAAAGTATCTGAGGCATAGGTTCTGTGTAGGTGGGGAACGGAATCAAGGGAGCCAGAAGTAGTGGACAGGTGAGACAGGCCAGGAGGGGTGATAGAAATGTGCTGTGCTGCAGGGTCTCAGAATATCCTGTAGAAGGACAGAGAATACCCACAGCCTGAATGGAATCACTGCTCTCTTACAAACTCCTCTAGTTCTAGCTAAAGAAAGATTATTCATTTCTTGGTATTCTTCTGCTCAGGGGATTGGTTGGTCAAAATACGGTAAGAGTAGTGGCACCAGCTTTGCATTTGGGAAGCATGATGAAGGTAGGGCTGTGGTCTCCTTTTCCTCTGAATTTGTCCACTCTGGAAAATCATATAGTGTGTTCTTCCAAGGTTAATGCTGTCGAAATTGAGCTGTCTGGACCCTGAAGTAAAAATCTGGCTTCATGTTTCTCCCTGTTCCTATTCCAGACCATAACTCCTACTAGCTTACAAAATAGAGCAATATTTTGATGTGTGGGACTTAATAAATTTACACCTACAGCCACGATCTTGTTGATAGAGTCAACATAATCTGAAGCCAACAGAAGTAGGGAAATGAAGCAAGCTCAGATAACCCTTTGTAGTCTTATGTTTATTCTAGCCTGATGAACAAGCTATTAAAGAATGTGTGTGTGCATCCATTAAAGTGTCTAGATTGGGGCTATCTTCACAACCACTCATTTTTGTTGGAAAAGGAACTATTCTGATTATTTCCTGAAATTCATTAGCCGATGAAGTTGAAACATTTTTTTTTTCTTTGTTACTGTCACTGTTATTTCATTAGTATGGCATCTCTTTCTGTCTGTTCTTTTCGTCACAGTAAATTCATCTCCTTAGCTCAGCAAAGGATGCAATATTGTTTTTACGTAATTAGGAAACCTGCTACAGAGAAGAACCACACAGAACAAATCTGGTCATGGCAACCTCAACACAGAGTTGATTTTTTAATTAATCAGGGGCACGTATATCTCTCAAAGTTTATCAGGGTTAAGTCAGAGATACTTAACCTTCTTTTATATTTTATGGATACGTGCACCACGTGTAAGTGGGATTTTTTTTAGATTTCTTTCCATACAGACATAGTTTCAACTCGTCTTGAATTTCCACAGATGACATGATGTGACCCCTGAGTTTCTAGTGTGATTTTACAATTAATCTAGCCCTAGTCTGATCTTTTTCTTGCAGATAATTTGGATATTCCATAATCAAGCAAGAGGTTTAAAGTCTTGAGGAAAAACATGTATTTAAGTCCAAGTACAGGAAATCTCTGTCTTGCTTCAAGAATCAAGTATAAAGAGAAAGTTTATCTGTCCGGAGTTAGAATCATGCTTCTTCCCTGAAATTAGTACAGCTTTCCAAGTTCCAGCATAGATCTATTGATATCCATAGAGTCAACTGACAACATGTTGGTTTAGCGTATAGATCTGAAGTCTTTAGAAAGTAATAATAACACTGCTAGGCCTGTGTTTCTTCAAAATTGGGAAATCTTCTATTTCATGTGTTACTTGTTAGACTGCATTGTGGATATATCAATGTGTTTGAAGTTCAGCTTAATAGATACAGGTATTCATCTAAGAAGTGACTAATTGAATTGGTGGTTAAATAACCTTAAGTACTGAAAAGCTTGATTGATTTCAGTCATTATTGTTTGTGAAAACTAATAATTTAGCCGAAGGATATTAAATCCTTGCTGTGACACTTTGGGTTAAAGAGCTACCAATGATATAAAGCACTCTTTTCTTTTCTGGATCCTTGGTTTGAGCCCAATCAGGGTTCCTCTATCACAAAACCACCACAAATAAATCAAACACATTTTGGCACAGTTTGTCGTCTCTGCTTAGCAAATGTATGAGACTAAACTGACACTGATCCTTAATCACCTTTAATCCATGGAAAGGGAATGATCCTACCAGGGCAGGAGAAAGGTCATTGGCAGGATCATGGGGAGAAACTAAGTTGGCAGTTAATTTCATAAGCCTGACCTGGGAATAAATGAAGGGCTTCTATTTCCAGGGTAATCTGTGTGTATAAAAGGTCTACATATAAAAAGTTATGATATTTAAGAAGGTATTTCTGTGTTAAAAACATGATAAACATGGTATTTCTTAAAACTTTGATTTCACTTTTAAGCTCTAAGGCCTTATTGTTTATAATAATTATATAATTAACAATTGATTTTTTTCATTATTAAACTATAGTGACCTAGTTATGAATTACAAGGGGTATCAGCAACTTGAAATGGAATAGAATGCTTTGGGGTTCTACAACTGTTGCCAGGTACATTGGCCAGTTTCTGTAGGTTTGCAACGTTTTCTGTTTTTTTTATTTTTTTTGACAAGTCCTTTTCCTTTCCTAGCTGCTCTGTGAAAAACCCACATGAAGGAATTTTTACAGAGGCCATGATACTGCAAAGTTTCGCATTATATGCTTTACTTCCCGTGCGTTGGATCATCCCACTGACCCAGGCTGGCTCATAATATGTTGGTGCAGCATATGCATAAATATAGATTTGAAGGAATAGAAGGGATTAGACCATTAAAATTATGAAAAAACCCCACTGAAATTGGCTTTAAACTGTTAAGCCAGATAAACAAGTTGAATAAGCACAAATACATTGGCAAGAAAAGCTAAGGAGCTTCCATACATTCCTTTCCTAGAAATCCTAGGCTGATTCAAGAGCAAATCTTTAGAAGCCTATTTCCTATATGGAAATTGAGAGCACAGAGGTACTAGGCACTTGCCATGTACCAAAGGATGAGAAAAGAGTGAACTTTGTTCCTTTCTTCCAAAGTCTTTACTGGAGAGAACTGCAGTTTTTGTATCCTCAGTGGATGGAGATGGCTTCTTGAGTCAAATTTCTGCAAGCCAGGATTTAGGATTCAACTCCAGCCTTGATATTACAAACCATCCATACCAAGTAAAGTGCTCTCAAGTCATTGTGTGGGTCTCTGACCAGAGTTGTGCTCATACTGATGTCCATGAGAATTCCCTTCTTATTTCAGGGCCTGAATACCCCAAGTTACCAAAGAAACCGATGTATTTCATGTTTATCTCATTCACACATCTCATCATAGCTGTGCTTTGGTGGGGCTCTTCAGACACTGAATGTTTCCATGTTTTATCAGTTAAGTTCCTGCTCAAGTCCCACAGCAGATGGATCGGGCTTGTTCTCAGCAGAAAACTGTATCAGCTGCACAACTTTTCGTAAAGTTTGTGCAAACACTGCATCCACCTTCATTTTATGACAAGGTCAGCTTATTTCAGTTGAACCAAGTATCAGTTAGGGATTGATGAAGGACATTCCTAGTTCAAACTACAGGACAGTTTGGAGCCTTCAAATATTTAACATTATCACTTTAAGCATTCCTTTTAAAAGCAAAGAGGCAGCAGATCGTATGCAGAGTGAATGCGTGCAGCATCGTGTCCTCCAGGCCTTTTATGTTGCCTTCACTAAGATAGTTTAGAGAAAGATTTTAAGTTCAACAAGTACAGTTTTCTCGCAGAGACACATCTTGACTTTGGGTACTTACCTTCTTGCCCTTAGCTCTGGTTTTGATGGATTGTTCATCAGATAGCTTTGAAGTTTTTTGTTACTTGCTCACTGTAAAATGCAAGGTTCAAAGTAGTAGGCAATTTTAAAGAGCTGTGATCAATTTGGCTCTGTAGATTTCATTATTGTTAAAGAAACCACTTCATTGTCATAGCAGCTTGAAGCATCTTTTTTAAACAAGGAATCTGAGACAACAGATTTTGTAATTTGCACAGGGTCTCAGAAGACTTCAGTGACAGTTCAGAAAAATTCCAGGCCTCCTGACCTTTCATCCCATATTCAGTGTAATCTTTCACAGGTAATGATTTTTCAGAATCCTAATTTCAATCCTATTTTGCCTCTGCTAAACCCCAGGTATGTCTCTCTTCAACAAGTAGTGAGATGTAGTGAAAGCCAAACAGGTTGAAGCTACACATTCACCGTAACTTCAGCATGGACACCAAGGTCACAACTCTGATAAAACTTCCACACTTTTTGAGCCAGGGTCCTGCAGACTCCTGAGTGTGCTTCAATTTGTGCAGTGTCTCATTCTGCAGATTTTGGTGAGACAGCTTCATCACTCAGGGAGTTCAGCACGTGAGCTCTAGGTTGCATTTTATATCGTACTTGAAATCATTACAATCAAAACCAATAAACATTTTTCCAGGCCTCTTGGTAATGATTTTGGGAATCTTCGGAGATTTTAAGCTAAAGCAAGCACTAGCACATGTTGGAAGTCTTTCCAAAGACTGTTAACATCAGGTAGCAAGCGCTGACAAGGTGATCTCACAAAATGACCTTCTTCTGCATAGCGTAGTGAAAGATTTCTGAGGCCATTCATTTTGCATGTCTCAGCTTCTGGTTGTGCCCGTTCACAGCCTGATTTTCAGAGCTGCTAAAATGCTCATAGTAACAGTCCCTGCAAGCCTTTTGAGATGGTTTTCTAATTACACACAAAAAGCAAGTGAATTCTTCTGAGTTATTTCCTTTGAAAAAGCAGCTCGGTATTCATGAAATAAGGAAATAGAAACAACTTTTTTTTTTTTTGGTAAAAGGAAAGAACTAAATATTCAAAAAATGCCAAGGTTAGCAGGGTATAGCATTAGGAAATAGCAGAGAGATTTCTCCCTGAACTTGTGACTTGGCTTTTGAGAAAAATAGCTTTTCTGATGAAGCCCAGTTTGATGTTGCACAGCAGCAGGAGAGAAGGTTACTATTCCTGCTCTATAGTGGTACCTCTTTCAATGTAGCCATTAAACATCTTACAGTGTAATGCGGATTAGAGGGAAGCAGTAGATTTAGGTTATTTTTACCTTAATAAAGGTTATTACCATGTCTCACATTCAGTTCTTATAACAAAGACTGGGGAATAAAACATAGCTGAAACAACTACTAGACAGATGTATGACTGTCTGGAAAATGAGATTCAGGAGAATTTTGGAAACTGGAAAGATGTAGCTAGTAGGGTTTTGTAACAGTCTTATCTTCATTCCTTCACTATTGAGTAGTTGTGTTAGGGATTTGACTGATGGAATACAGTGTTTACGGATAGTACCATGCTAGAATGTGCTGCAGATGCACTGGAGAGAGACGGGATCAAAATGACCTTCACAAGCTAGGAGAAGTGCTTGGGGGGCAGGGAGAGGGGAACACTGTCATTCCTTAAAAAGCCAAGTTGTTCTGTACATAAATTAAGTACAAGGATGGTAAATCACTGGTTAAGCAATAGTTCTGCAGGAAAAAGTCCTAGGAATATGTGGGTTAACCTGTTGTGTTGTAAAGTGAGACATGATTTTTGTACATATGAAGAGGTACATGGGTACATGGGTTGAAGAGAGACACTCTCTAGCATGAGCCGAAATAACTGTATCAGTGACATTCAAGACAGAGATGAGTCACTGGAGGTAGCCAGAGGAAACCTAGCAAGAATGATAGCAGACCTAGAGAACGGTACCTGAAAGGAGAGATTGTTGGAAGTAGAAGTCATCTGGCCTTTGTAGATATTTGCCCTAAGGTTAATTGCATTAACTATATTTGCAGTTGGAGTTCAGGGCAACGTGCTTAGGTGTGAATGTGGCAAATGCATGTGCTTATCATTTTACTGTGGCAGTAAGGTTCAGAGTCAATAGCATATGACATAAAAAGTACTTCCTCTTATTGTTTTGCGTCTTACTGCATTGTGCTGTAAAGAGGGAAAAACAGAGTATGCAGAAGTATCATGAACATGATGGCAAACCCACGTCTTTAATTGTATTTCTTTGACTTTTTTCACCACCATTTGCAGTTCTGCCATGTCCCACAGAGGTTGTGACTGTCAGCAAACACAGTTCTTCACATGTGGTCGTGTTGTGTGATTTCTGTGTCATCCTCCTCCTCCTCTTTATGAAACATAATATATGATTTGACTGGAATTTTGAGTAAATGTGCAGAGTGAACAACAGTCATCTTATGGGTCTCTGGTTTTCAATTCCATTCTTCTGCATTATTTTAGAAGCTTGTAAGGAAAAAGAATATTTTGGATATTTTTTTTCCACATGTATGTTTCTTACTGATTCTTTCATTTGCTAGCGTGTTGAATTTTTCTCTCTCCTCCTTCGGTCTCTTACATTTCTCATTTCCTGGTCCTCACAAACTGGCTAGCTTTGTGTCCTGGGCAAATGCTGTCCGTAAACTCCTTATCCACTGACCAGATCATTAAGAAATAATTTACCCATTATTTTAATATGAAGCTGGACTGAAATCTTAGGCCAGGATTCATCCCACCTTGGTTGAGGCACTTAATTCAAGTTAAGGCTTAAAGGCCTTATCTGAAAAGAGTTGTTTTGAGAAGTGATTTAACCCACCCCAGAAATTATTAAATCACCAGGTGTGCTCATGACTGTTTGGATATTTTAGTAATATCACTACTTTTTCTGTATTTGTGATGAATCTACACCTTATTCCTTCCTGTGGTGAAAACCAGCTAATCTAATCCTAATTTTTTTTCTTTGCTTCTGGACTATTTCTTAACACATTACAACCTTTCATTTTACAGCTGTTCAGTTTCAACCAAAGTTTATTGTGCGAAATGTAACAAGAGTTTTTAGAAGACCTGTAATTTTTGTCATCTGGTTGTGTTTATTGAAATGTTCAAGAAATTATAGATCAGTAAAATGCTGTTTTCCTTTGTAAAATCAGTAGCGATTAGACAGCGTTGTCTACTCCCCAGGCCACAAGACAGGATGATTCTTACGTAGCAGGATTGTTATCAACTCAGCAATTCTGTATTTAATGTTCTTTGAAACACTTAAATGTACCTTCTAGGTCTGGTGTATTCTCCACTAGTGCTACTTCTTGATGCCTCACTACTCAAAGACAAATTGTTGTTGGAAGAAAAAGAATATAGAGAGCAGAAACCTCCTGAATGTACTGAACAAGAAAGTTGGATGAAAAAAATGAAAGCTTCCAAACAGTGCAGTTATCTTCTTTAGCTACTCCCTTAGCCTGGACAAATTCTGTTGTAGGCCTCTTGTGATACACCTAAGGAATATTTTATTGTTTATTTTTAAATCTTGTAATGTTTGTTCTTGGAAACCTACTTTTGCTCTTTGCAATTTCCTCTTACTTAACGCCTGCTGAAGTTTAAGTTCCTGTTTATTGGCTTCCCTAGGATCATGTTTCCAAAATTCGAAGGATTTCTGTTTGGTTGAAATACACTCTTGAACCTTGCCATTCATCCGGTTTAGCTTAATCCTGCTTTCCTGGTTCCCTTTCTTGCACAGTACACAAGCCTTCAAAGACAGTTCCTTTTAAAGTACTGTCATTATTGCCTTTGCTGTCTTCCAGTTTAACTTCGAGGATCTCTATGACTAATCTAAGTTTACTAAGTGTGTGAATTCCACTTAATTTCTTAGTTTCTACTGAAAAAAAAACAAAACAAAACATGAGCAACTCAGAAATATGAACAGAAGCTATCAACCTAAGGACAGAGAAACCAGTAAGAGGGGGGAAGGGGAGCAGAGGAGTACTGACTGTTCCCACTTCTGCTGTATGACTGAACTGGAGGTGGAGAGGTGCCTGCAGAATCCCAGTAATGTTGAATGAACCAGTACGTGTCAGCTTTTGCACCAATGGCCACCACTATTTTCATCCCTCCTTACTATCCACTGTTGATGCTGCAAGGTAGTGGTAAAAGTTCTGACTGCAGATAGGCTATCCACCATGTTCTACTAACAAGAAGCTTATTCTGGACTGGAAAATAAAAGGTCTGGCAAACTAAAATCCTCATATAATGGGTTGGGTACAAGTGCTGTGGCCACAGATACCCGGCCAAATCCAGGCTCTTGTACTTAGCGCTTTGTGAAATCTTGTAAATCCATAGTAAGCTATCACCTGAAGGACCAGCGCCTAGGGTGCCAAGTGCTGCTCTTCATGTTCTGCCTTGCCTTCTGACACAGAGCAGTGCTTTTGACAGACAGTTAGCTTCATTTATAGGTAGGAGTTCTGAATATTTAAGTCATAGTTGCCACATTAGAAATATAAATCAATCTAAAATAAATTAAATGCTTGTGGAATTGTCTTTCATACCTCTCATTTAAGGTTTTCCAAGATAATTTTTGAAGGTGTGTTCTAAGATGTGTGTCCTTCTAAAAACAAAGGTGTATAATAAGTCAGTACTTGGAGCCCAATTGAGAAAAAGGTTGTAGATGGACACACTTTTGCCAGCTGCACCACAGGATTAGATGACCAGGTTGCTAGACACAACCCTGCATGGAGGCCCCTTTGCCCAGTAGAATGGGATGGGGCCACCAAATTTTCTGTCTGTATGTTGTCATATCTGCAACCCTTTAATCTTGTCTAGGAAAGGAAGAACTTGCACTCAACATTTGAGTGTGTTCAACATTTAATTGAAAAAGAGCTCTGCAGGCATATAGTAGAATTGCATCTTCTTTGACTGGCTTAAAAGTAGATGCTACTTTCTAGGATTGCTTTTTTTTCACTTGAGCACACTTGCTTTGTCTTTTAACATTTGATCTCTGGAGCCATCACTCATCTCTCTGGTGGCATTCTGTTTCCTTAGAGCACTGCTGGAATTCAGCCAACTCCATGTTTTGGTACCACCAAAGACCTGTGTGATTGCCATTTCCTCCCCTATCACACACTGTGAAAATGTGTTACTCCTGTCTCAGCGGTATCAGATCCGACACTGTCATTATCTATTTGTGCACAGAACTCCATTGGTTCAGATTTTTAAAATTGTTGGAGCCTTTCCATTTTCTCCTCTTTTTCAGGAGAGGATATAGTATTTCAAAACACTTTCAGTCATTCTAGGACTTGGAAATTGGAATGCTTTAAGGTAATTTAGCCATTCAGAGCCTTCCATTGGTTTTGCAAACTGATCACTGATAAGGAAGAATATTGCCTTTCATTCCCACATATAGGTTATGAATGCCTCTGAGACCCAGCAAGCATAGCGGCTTCAGATTGTGAGGAAAGGAGAGGCTTGGCCATCTTATTATCACAGTAAGCTGACTTAGCAGAAAAGAAAGGGTAGAAGAAGTGCGAGTACTTTGTATAGTGATATCTACACATTTCTTTAGTACAGCACTGATGTCAGGAATGGATAGTCCCTATTAAAAATCAGAGGACCTCTCACTGTCTGCAGACGTAATACAACATTGATGATCCTGTAGCAACTCTTGATTCTGCAGTTGAATACATGAGGTTTATTCTAGCACCAAAACTCATAATCTAACAGGTATGTCCTTCTTCAAAGCCAGGTTTTGGACTGTGCTGTGAAATTTCTTGCCAGGCTTCTGTAGGTTCTATTGTAACAGAAGCCAGGCTGGGTGGATATAGTGTGAATCTTCTGTGTCAAAATGTTTAAATTTATGAATATTTAGGCATCCAGGCAAACTCACCCACTCTTTAGAAGTACTTAGTTCCCACTGCTGTCTTAACATACATGGGACCTGCCAGAACTCAACACCTCATAAGATTAGCCTGTTTTTAATTAGGTGTCCAAACATTACACTCAATCATTTATGTCTCTGAGACAGTATCTTGCAGACCAGCTCACAATAAATTGCACTGAGCCATTTTACATTCCACAAAGGTAAGTCTTAGGCATTTGGCATCCAGATCAGTCCTTTCTGGGAGAGTACCATCAGTATTATCATTGAATCATTCAGGTTGGAAAAGACCTCTAGGATCATCTAGTCCAACCTTCTTCAAACATCTCTCTAGCC
>VZZY01013780.1:0-11964 GCA_013400335.1 Eurystomus gularis
AAACCAAACCCAAACAAACCAACAAAAATAAACCGCCCCCAGAAGCAAACCAAAAAGAAGGGGGTAAAAAGGAGAGGGTGCGGCAGGTTCTGGTGGAAGGGACAGTAAAACTGCCTTCCCTGCCCTGGCCGGAGGCACGCAAGCCTGCTTTGCCCTTCTCAGTGAGGTAGCTGGAAGGAGAAGATCCTAAGCCTGCAGAGGAATGAGCGCAGTGCTGTCTCTCAGCAAGTGCTAGAGCATTAGGAAACCATCGTTAAGCGTGAGGAAGGTGCAGAAAGTGGATTTTTTTTCTTTCTGATCCATGTGTTGCTTCCATCCTCATTTGCCTGCAGACAGTATTCAGCGATATTCAGCGAGGGAGTTCTGTAGCTTTTTCGTGTCGATCCCGCATCTTTTCACAGCTCTCTACTCACGTACATTGCCTGAGAAAAGATGCAGAGGCGCTTGCTAACAAAAAAAATTTGGGTACTGGACTTGTAGGTTATAGATCTGAGGAAGAAAAGCCTTCTCAAGCTGTTTTGCCCATCTCTGTATTTCCCAATCCCTATTTTTCTCTGGATTGTTTTCTGTGGCATTTACTTTAGAAGATACCAGAGTATTTTCCCCACAGTTCGTAAAGATTTTTCGCTATTTGCATTCTCCGTCCTTCTTCGCTTTTTCAGTTTCTTTTAGAAACAGTACAAAAATACTATTAAATACTGTGTAATTTTAGATTAAATTCTAGCCTTTGGGCTACCTTTCTGCAGCTTACTGAGGTCGATTTGCTCAATTTTCCTGCGTGTTTGGGGGAAAAGCTGGAGACATTAATTTCTTCTACTTGTGTTAAGGCCTACCTTTGGTAGATTTTTAGGACCTGTGGTAAAGAAACAGTCTTTCTGAGTTGTTACAGCAGTTACTGTTTCAGATGTTTGTTTAATATTCTGTGGATTATTTCCTTTAAAAAAAATTGCTTTGAGCTATGCATCTCTGTTCATTTCCATAGGCTTTGCTAGCCTTATTATCCAGTACTTTCCATTCGGAGGTAACAGAGCAATTTCCTTCTAGAAGTTAAACTCTGTTTAAAAGGCCAGAGAAGAAGACACACATGTAAATATGTATTCCAGCCATGATCAACTTAAAACATGTCTAGTCATTTTGCATTGATGCTTTCATTTTTCATTTTCCTGTGTTTTTCGAGCATCACTGTCTTTACAGTTCCTTCAATTTTTACTGTATCATTCTGTGACATTGCATATTGTTGTGTTTGGTGATCTAAAAATAATTTTGAGTCATGGATTTCTCAGGAGATGCTGTTGCACTTATTTAAGATGGTCTTCTCATGCATACTTTTAACATAAAACACAGAGGCCCTTTAATTAGTTCATAGACATAAATTAAAAATTGGACTGCAGTAGCTGTCACGTTATTTATTTGTGGGAGCTCAGTAAACAGTAAGTGTAGGGATATGGTTCTACTATGGTAGCTATAGCTTGTGGAAACATTTTTTACCACAGCACATCTTGCTTTATTCCAGCTAAGAAACAGATTTAAGAGGCTGGGGAACCTTTGGGCCTGATTTTTCTTCTATGTGCTGTAAAGATGCAGGAGTGCAATTCCATTGGTCTGTAGTGGAATTACCCTTGGTATAAATATGAGCGACAGGAGCATAAGACGATTAATTTCTAGTAATTTATTCCCATGTATTTCCTGAGTGTCTGTTGAAACCAGGCCTTCATTTGTGTCCTGCTTATGTCCTGCTTGTGATGGGAGTGGATCTCGCAGTCCTAGGCACCCAGGGCACGTGGGCTGAGTCGAGATCCTCACCTGGGCCACAACCACTGGGAGTGCTGGGATAACGGCATGGTTACGGTGAAGCCCATGGTGGTGCAGAGGGTTGGCTGTAGGCCAGGTGATGGCACTGAGTTGGCAGGATGGGAGTGGACAGCGAGAGTTTCCCCCTTGGCCCTGGGAGGTGGGAAGTGAGGCTGGGGTGGTGCTGGTAGGAATAACAGAGCTACAATCCCATGCATCAGGCGGCCTCCGCCACTTGGTAGCCTGGTGCTTCAGCTCTATTTTGGCCTGAAGGTAAACTGTGGTTTAGAGCTTAAACGCTCTCCTCCTAGTGCAGCTATTTCTTGATTCCTGGTTGGATTCCCCATCCAAATTTACAGAGAGCAGCAGAAAGACATGCGGAGCACTTCTGCATCAGCCCTGCGAGGGCCAGCTGCTGAAACTTGGTGTGGGAAGGCATAAGAGTGTTTATGCCTGGTGCTTTTTTTAGTCATCTTCCTCACTTTTTCCCTTCCTATCTGCTTTTGCATAGTTTTCTTTAAGGTGAATAAAAGACAGATTCTGAGCATTCTCTAACAAGATTTTCGACTTGTCCAGTTGTCTAGGGTGCTGATGTTAGCTGGGCTTTGTATGGAAAGCACATGCCAGTGCTGAAATTGCTTATCATAACAGAGCTTAATCATAACAATTGTTTGGTAGTTTTGATATTATTGGAGATAAATTGAACTCCAGAGTAAGATCCTACATTAAAATAATTTTATCAGTCATTGAAGCTCACATTAAGAGCCAAAGACCAAGAGTGGTGAGAGCAAAATGACTATGTAGGTATTGTTAAATCCATGCATTGTAGGTACAACAGCAAGTAAGTAGTCCTTAGTGAGATCACTCAAGCAAAAATATTAATAGGATAGCAAATGAGTAATTTTTAAAGTGTTCAGGACTTCTTGTAAATGGTCTGGTCTAGTATTTTCTCATTTAGTGAAATGTATTGTTAGTATATCTCAGTGTATATGACTCTTCAAAGACTCTGATTTCAAAGTGTCTTCTTGCAGTGCAAATAGATTCCTGGCCTAGTTTCTCAGTTCTGGTATCAAGTAATTAATATGTTGACTTACGATTATTCAGGTGAATGGGGTTTGAAATTAATTGGTGTTTTTCAGGAAGAACTGCTTGCCAACAAAAAACAGTAGGTGACTTTTAAGCTCTTGCCTATTAAAGGAGAGGTGATTGTGTATTGCGTACATTTCAAAACCACAAAATAAATTTCTAATTCAGTTATATAAAGCACTCTAGAATTGTTAATAAATAAGACAGGATAAGTGATTTATAGAATAAATTATTTAACAAGTCATGTGAGCTTGTGCTAAAAAAAAGCATGCTTAAATTCATAGGAAGCTCAGAGCTGTTGGTATTTTGTATCTCTTTCATTTTAGATTTCTTGGCTATTGTAGATTTAATATAACACAGAACTGTCTATGGGTTTTCTCAACCGCCAGCCCCGTCCTCAAAAAAAACTTTTGGCTGTGCAGCGTTGCATGGCTTGGCTGGATTGAAAAGTTATTTCTGGTGACTTGGAATTGTATAATAAAACATGAGGCATCAGGCTACAAATTATTAAAGAGGTTTTGAACAGTGCTGATATAATGGCTGCTTTTAGGAATTTGTCTTTTTTTGGTTGTTTTGTTTAAATCTTCCTGTAAAGATCTGGATAATTGGATAAGTTGAGTTGAAAGTAAGCCTTACGAAAGTCAATTTTGTAATTTCTAGGCTCTAAAAATACTGCAAATATCACAAAGCATTGGGTTTTGTTTATACTGGGGTTCTTTTTTTGCTGCCAGGAAACCTTTTGTTTTAGTCCTTGTCCTTCCAGTTGAGGAAGACTAGTGGGGCTTCTCAGGGTCTCCACTGGGGCTGTCTCCCACAAACTGAGATGAAACAGCTCGTGCTGGAGGAGGGCAGCGTCTTTCAGAAGGTGTTCAGTGTTGGACAGGGTTGGGCTGGCAGAACACTGCCTCTCCCTATGTGTCTCTGGTCACTCAAGAGTTTTGGAAAGGTCTGGGATTTGTATACAAAACCAAAGGCTATTTGTGTGAATTCAAGTATTTGTTCTTGAACATGTTGTGTTCGAGAAGCTTCCACTTCTTTCCATCCTGATGAGAAAACAGAGGGCCTGGCAGTCCAGCCTGCAATATCTTTAGGATGGCATTTTCCAGATTTCTCAAGTTCTGTTTTTTCTTTATTATTTTTATGCTGACAGTGTAAGGGAGAAAGTAGTTTAGCAAGATTCTAGATCCCAAATCATTGCAAAGCAAAACCAAGGCCCGTATTTCTCCATTTTGGATTTAATTTTAAAGCAAGAGGGACAACTTCGCCATCACTCTGCCCCCCCACGCCTTTTTTTTGGATTGCATTTCTCTTTCTGTCATGTTTGTCATCTGTCACTGCATTAATGTATAGCAATATGTCAATGAAGGGGGCCATCCAAATATCATTGGCCAAGCTGGGTGAGTGTTGCAGGTAATGAAGAGTAATAAAAGATGAAAATTGGAGCAGAGAACTCTAAAAACCATCTCAGTGCTTTATTGATGTTAAGTGTATCAGTGTAAACTTGTTACATCTGAAAAACCTCTCTTTGAAAACGATCCTTTAAAAAGTGAAGCACTGGTTGTATAAAGTCCTTAATTTACGTGCATTCCAAATGGAGAAATAAATTCATAGAGGTTTGAAAACCTGTACTGGACGCTGTTTGTGTTTGCTAAGACCTCTTTGTCCAGATGTATGTAGGCATGTAGCTGCTATTAAAATCAAGTATAAGTAGGATGCACCTTAATTCCTGTTTGATTCTGAGCCTGTATTTTCAGAAACTGCAAAAAGCAAACCAAACTACTCCCTGTCCAGAAATACGCATATGGAGATCCTGTTTTTTACATAGCTACTATTAACTGTAACATTGCACTATCATAATGGACTTACGGGAAAGGAGCCATGACAGAGAAATTCTGTTCTGAATATGCTTTTTTTTTTTATTTTCCTGAAAGAAAATGACATGCATTGAGTGTTGATCATCGACAGAAGTTATAGCTGAAAGTTAAATGTATTTAATACCAGTTCAGCTATTCCTGTTTCTGGCTTGTGTTGTCATCAGTAGGATACATTCTCTTGAAGATCAGATTTCAGGTCAATATTCTTTGGTTCCTAGACAAGGCCTGAAGAATTAGGACTTTTTTTGCAGAAGTAAGAGAAAGTAGAAGAAGGCAGGCCAAAGGCCCAAGGCATTTTTGGAGGCACTTCAAGAGACTGTAATACCAGAATTGTGTGACTTGAACCAGACTTTTCTAAGCCTGCTGATCCTGATCCAGCAAGGTACTTAGATGCCTTTTATTTCAGGGCGAAGCTGGGGCTGAGATTCTGACCTTGTTAAAGCCTGTGGCAAAACTGGATGGAATTTGCATTGCACCAGAGTAGAGTATTTTAGAGGACGTATGTGAAGGATGAAAACTCAAGCATTTTCCTACCTGTTTTAAGTTTGGAAGAAAAGGGGCCTGTTGCTCCATTATTTGGTGTGGTTTTGACTTGGGACTTGTCTTGGATCTCAAGCATTTTCCTACTGTGTGAAAACTAAATATGTTGACGCCAGAGAAAGTTGAGACTGGGTGTTTTAGAGGGTCTTTTAGAAATTTTTAGGTAATTCTGTATTGAAGTGAACCAGTGCAGAACAGTAGCAACTGCAGTCATTACAGAAGCTTGTGCTGGATCCACAGAGGATATATGGTTCACTGTATACAGTTGTCTGATGTATAAATAAAAGAAGGGCAAAATGTTTATCAGGGTCAGTCCATTCCTGAAACAGAAAAGCAGTGAAATGGCAACACTTGTGAGTTCCTCACGGAAGAGTCTGTCCATAGAGTGGTAGTTGGGGCTAGGCAAATTACCTATTTTTCTTCTTGGTTTGACAATTGAGCCCAAAGAAATCTTCGAGTTTTAGATGTAAATGAAATTATTTTTACCTTTTTTATTTCCTAACCATGTATGTACAAATAATTAAGGCCATATTCAGCAGGCATCTTATGAACCACGGATGTCCCACATTGCACAATCAGATGCTGTATTCCATATGAAAAGTGTATTGGACATGACTTTTCCCATTCTTTTGCATCAACTGTCTGTTTTTCTGAATGCCAGATGGCACAGTGAGCATATGCGGATAAGTCATGTGTGCATAGGGGGCACGTGAGTCTCGCTGGGCAGAAACTGGGAGATTTTTTGTAGCATGTGCTGAGGGTGTCATGCTCTGGACTCGCTGATCATGTCTGGGACTGTCCCAGGCCTCAGCATTTAAAATCTGGCAGCTCTCTACGAACGGTGTAGTAAAGGCACTTAACTCAGCTGGCTACTTTCCTGGCAGCAATGGGGAGCTTACTTCTTCCAGGAAGTGATTCAGGAGGCTAAATTAGGTTCCTGCTGCAAATTATCCAATGGAGGCATCCCCATGTAAGAAAACCTTGGGGACTTAGTTCACTGGAATGAGTGGAAAAAGCAAGACCTTCCTTTCAGTGAGCAGGGTCCCACTGTGCAGGAAGATGCTTTTGTGGTCCCAGATGAGCCATTTCAGCAGTGTACATGTGAAGCTTCTCTGCTTGAAGCAGAGCATGGGTCTGAACCAGGGTCTTGCATGTCAGCATCTTAACTACTGTCCTGTATGGTGTACAGATGTGGGCTTGCCTCAGTTCTTCCTGTCTGAGTAGCCTTACTTGGCATGGAGTATTTAAATGTGCTTCTGGGTCAGAGAGCAGGACAGTCTGCTTAGCTAAATGACTGTATCGCTTATTTGTGTAGTGAGACAGCTGGCTCCTGCTCCTCCTCCCTGGGTGTTCAGATACAGCAAAAATTAGAACATCACAAACAGGTAAGGTTGAGACTGCCCTCACTCGGGTTACTTTATAGTATGGTATCTTTGGAGAGGTACTCCTGGATGCTACTGGAGCATTATTTCCTGTACTTCTTCCAAATCTGTGGTCTTCTTCCTCAAACACATACCTTTTAAAAATTTTGTTTTGTTTTCAAACAGGTGAATCTCTTGGTGAATATGGGTCTAGTTCAGGAAGGTGAAATTCCATTGGTTTTTTGTTGTGTTTTTTGTTTTTTTTTTCCCAATAAGTGGGTGAATAGTCAATCCATATTCATCTCCTACTCTCTCCCCCAGTCTTGCCTCTTCCTAATCTTTAGAAACAAGTTTTGGAACACATTATGCACACTGTAGTCCTCACCTGGTAAACTGTACTTTCTTGCTGGGAAATAACTGTGTAGTGCACCTAAGCATATGCTGAATTATTTCACAATTTAGAGTGGTAGCAATAGAAGTATCTTTTGAAGACTTTGTATTGCACACATATTATACATACACACAAAATTTTAAACTTCTTGGGTTACATCCAAATAGATTTACAAACATTTTGAATCAGCACAAATCTATGTGACATAAAGGCACCTTTTTAGAAAAATATTAATGCTGGCTGCTACTTCTCTGCTTAGACATCACTGCTGATCCCAGACCATGTTTGTGTGCAACAAGTGTCTTGTGGCCTCGAGCCTGTGGCATCTGGGGAACATGGAGCTAGGTGGCACAGCTGCAGAAATAGATACCACTTGTCCTGGAGGTGGGTGTGGGTGGAAGAAAGACTCTGTTCATCTCTCCTGCCCTGAACCTTTCTCCCAGCTCTCCATGAGATTTCTGTCCGCATGGAAATAGGGCAGTTGTTCCTTCTGTTTGCTTGGTCTGATTGTATGCATAGTTTTTGCCTGCTGCAGGGCACTTCTATGCATTCTTATTGTTTTTAATGAACAGTTTAACTTAAAGCAGTTTTGCTTTTCATAGTGGGTATCTGAAATGAAAGGTTTTGGAGGTGAGAGTCCTAACAGTTGGAGGTATCATCAAAATGTCTGCTCAGTCTTGTATAATCGCAGGGGAACACTTCACCCTCATTGTGCACGTCCTGGCACAGAAGGAATGCTGCAAAGGTGTGTAGAGGTTGGAGGAGTGCTAAAAGGTGTGGGCAGCAGTGTGGTGTGGTCATGAGAACCATAAGGAGAAACAGGCTGGCAGATAAGAGTATTACTCTACTCATAAGCAGTGGCAGGGGCAAAAGCTACAATGGTAAGTGAAAGATACTATTAAAGTAGTGGTGGCTAAGGAGAAGGCAACTTTGCAGAAGTAATGAAGTTTAAAGATGGCTGTAGCAAAAAATGCCACTTTGTGAAAGAGGTATGTGCAGGGTGAGAGTATAGTTTGAAGTGAAAAGGGTAGAGAAGATGATCTAACACTTGATGTTAAAATGAAAAATTAATGCTTACAAAAGAGTATGTTCTTCTGAAGTTTAACAGTAAAGACATCCATCGGTGGGTCTTAAAGTTGATCTCACTCTAGAACAGGTAATACATCTATGACAGGCAGCAGAACAAACAGAAATACAAAGAGAAACCTGAAAAGACAGACACACGACACGTGTCATGTGTGTACCATTGCAAGAGAGGATTTCCCGTAAACCAAACTGGCCAAGTACAGGAACATGGAAAGTTATGGAAACAGTGGCAGCAATGTGGCAGTCAGCACAAGTATTAGAAATACTCTGAATACTGACAAATGTGCAGAAAGTGTAATAAACACATAATTATGCTAATATATGCAGTGCAAGTAAAAAACTATTTATGTGAAGAACAGGATTCCTCAAGTGAAAATAAAATGCTTTTTTTTAGGAATGCTAATGGAAGAAGCTATAAATTCAAAAGATTGACCAATTAAAATGAGGAGAAATGGACTACACAGAACAGAGAACAGAATGGTAAATGTGATAAAAGAAAGCGAAACAGGGAACTGTGAAGAACTTATGAATGTGGAAGAGTAAAGAGTGCCTAGAATGGCTGTAGCAAAAAAGCAAGTTTAATACTGTTGGAATGCTCTCTGCAAAATGCATTGGTTAAATATAAATACTAAGATTGATGTTGGCATACAGAAGCTGGTAACCTGTTCTGAGCCTAGAGGAATGAGTTATATGTCAAGAGAGTCAATATCATGGGGAGTCAAAAAGACAACCTATAACCCTTTTGGAATGCTTCAGTAACATAATGTAAAGATGCGTTCATGTATATCTTCTATTAAAAGACAAGATACATCTTGAAAAAGACACAGATCTGTGCTCAGAGCTACAGAAGATGTTTCACAGGTCTTGGGAAAGAGGCTAGGAAATCAATTGTGAACCATGGCAGCAGATGGTATCATCTGGAAAATGGGAAAACATCTACCAGTTGGGTTCTCTATGGAATAATTGCAGAGAAAAAGAGTAGAGATTATGACCATGTGTAGACTCTCAAGACTTAAATAAAAACAGAAGAAAAATTTTTGCTGGCTTATGGAAAGGGATATATTGTTTGAGATGTCAGGAGTCAAATTATTCATCAAATTTAATGCATTAACAGGATATAGATGGATTTCCCTGGATAGATGACTTCAAATTTTGCAGTTCGACTCCATCATTTTGAAGTACTGCTTTTTAATCTGTGTTTGGCATGAGGTGTATTGCAGGGATTGAATGAGACAGTGGACAGTGTAGCAGGTATGGACATATGTCTTGATGATCCGGTGAATATCAGAGCAGATTGAACTAAGTATTTGACACTCCAAGAAACAGTAGTTTTAAACTGAGTAAAGCCAGGTAGTAATGTCAAACAGTGGAAGTAGTATATGTGGGGGGGGAGACTGACCTCAGAGGGGATTTCAGAGGGAATGTCTTACATTGAATCAATGTAAGTCAGGGAGTACTGAACATGTCAAAACCTGGAGACAGGAAGAAGACTTAAAATGTTGTGAAGCATACTGATTTACATCAACAAGTGCCTATCTAACTCTGAAGGATGTGCAGTACACTTCAGACACCCTTTCCACAAAGTCACTGCCAGAGCATGGTTGTCTGGAAAGAAAAGAATTCAAAGGGTTTTGACACCAACCAATATGCTTTAATGTTTTGATTTGCTGAGGGACCTAAAAAGATGCATACAAAGGATGATTACGACCAATCTTACTGTGCTATTATGGAACTGATGTTTTGCCGTTCTCATTTGCATCAAGGCCAGTGACAGCTACAGAGGTGGTATATGCAAGTGCTGAAAAGCAGAGTGGTTGTGTTACTAGTCTTTGAAGAGTCACTGTAAGAGGTGGTTCTGTACCAGAAAGAAATGTCACATTATTTGTTTGTTTTTATTCATTCCTTTGAGATGCTCTTTCTTCATTGCAAGCCTAATAATAATAATAATAATAATAATAATAATAATAGTAATAATAATGATCTTAGTCTTATGTCTGCTCTCTGTTGAAAAGCCAAATGCACTACTCTCCTTTTGTATGCTACTTAATGTGTGATTTTCAGTGCAAACATTAAGGGACTATACAGGAGTTTAAGCCTCGTCCTAACATATTGCAGAGATTATTTAATACACGGTGGATGAAATGTATTTTCTAGATAAGTATAAAGTCAGTAATTAAGACATATCTTTTTTCAGTAAACAGATTATTGTCTGGACAGCTGATACTTCTTTCTGGCTATATCAAGGAATACCAACATTTTCAAAATATCTTTACTAAGGAAAAGCTAGACCGTAGCTATCAGTTGTCCTCTGGAGAAATGTCAAAAATTGATGTATTGGTGAAATATCGAATGTACAAACTTCATGGAGCTCAAGGGGAATGACAGGTCTCTGAATGAAGAAAATAGTTAAGTAAGCTTTGTGCGCATTTTGGGGAAGGTAATGCTGAAGGTGGAGCTCAGCAAGGGCACGAATCTTAAATCTGGAAAGCTGCATGAAATGTTTTTAGACTTTGCTTGATTTGGTAGTCTGCTGTTTGAAGAGAACAGAACAAACACCTTGAAGCCAAACCAGAAATGTAAGTATGCCCAAGGGTGCATTATGTTTCATTTTCCCTGCCTGTAAGTATAGTAATTGCTTCCTTAAATTCTGCATTGCAGACATTAATTTATTTTTACTTTTGCCTTCATGTTTGCATACTGTAAAGAGGGAACTAAGGTTGGCTGGCAAACTATGGGCTTTCCATTTCCCAGGGAGTTGTAGTCATAAGCAAGAGTATGGATCTGCTCCTTCAGTGCCAAAACAAGACTGGGATCTCCACTGAATTCCTTTCTCCTGCTTTAAGCTGATGGTTTGGCACTAATTGTTCAGGTTGACAGCTTTGGAGAAGCAATTCCCAACGGCAATTTTATACTACTAATTGGATACTACTAATTGGATAATCATAGTTATAGTGGCATGGAGCAGAATGTCTGAGCCCTGCTGTCTCCAGGCAGTTGCAGATGTTGCAGATGCAGCCACACATCAAGTACAGGGAATTCTTGAAGGTAACTGTTATCTGTGACCTCGGCCATGAGATGCTGAGTTCAGATGACCCTGAACAGCATGTTTTCTGAATGTGGGATATGTATAGGGAAGGAATGATATCCTTCAGAATTTTTTTCTCAAAAAACGGGTGTGCTGTTGGCTGTAAAGTAAGATCCTAGCATTAATTATGTTAGCTCCAGAGCTGCTGTGCTAGCACATGGAGAGCTACCTTCTGTAGTCCTCTGTGACTCACAGTTAAATACTCTAAATGGGAGCAAAAAAACCCCTAAAGGATGACTTAAGGAGCCTGTGATAGTGGCAATCAGTTTTTCACTCTTTGTGAAATACGGAGTGATTCACAGTTTAGAAAAAAATACCACCACAAAACTTGTTCAGAATTTGTCAGAAGACACTAGACAGCCAAGGAGTCAAGCACCTGTTTGTAAAATTACTGAATGGTAGGTAAGTTCACAGTGGACTAACTTGACACACTGCCTTCTTCCCAAGTTATGGCATGGTGTTTTAGCAGTAGAAGTTTGTGGTGAACCAACCACATGATTTTTCTGCCTTATTAAAACAGTGAGCAAAAAACTCAATTTCCCATAGATCTATTCTACAATTCCCATAAGCCTTCCAGAAGCCGGAAGTGTGATAACACCAGCCATAAATTTCGAAAAAGTAAACAATTGCTCTCTTTTCTGCCTCACTGCACAAAGGGAGCACATCGCCCCTGCCAAGCGCGGCCCCCCCCCCCTCTACCACTGCCGGAGAGGAGTGAGGAGGGAAGGGGGGGGGGGAACTAAACTGAGC
>VZZY01013780.1:12398-28948 GCA_013400335.1 Eurystomus gularis
CAGGTCTGCCGGTCGGGCATCGTCGCCATTCCACGGAGACCATCACCAAACGCCGAAAGGACACACGCACGCACACACACGCACCATCCACACGTACAGGTTGTATTTTGACATAATTAAGTCCTTATTTGCCCTCATCTCTCGGTGGGTGAGAGAGGGAGTCAATGGGTGGGCGTGATCTTCTTTAATACCATAATGGTTCCATAGAGTAAATAAGGTTTTATTAGAATATATTTAGTAATAAACTTCTTAAATACTCATTTGATCTCCATGTCTGCTTGCGAGCCTGGTGGGGAGATATTCCACTTTACCCTCAACCCTTCTTCCTTTGGGAGGTGGTCGGACCTCTGCACGCCCGACCGCAACAAAGTTGTTTCTTGAGGTTGGCCTCATGAAATCTGACACTCATGATACCAGATGGAGACAGCAAAATAAAATAAAAATAATTGGAGTAAGCCTGTGTATCTGTGGAGAACTTCTCATTTGTACATGTCTATATCACACCCATTGATTGCTGTTAAGAGTTTCCTTCCTAGGGGGAGCTTGGTTCTATGCAGAAGGATTTCTCAGCTGAGCAGAGGCTATTATCATTGGTTCCTACATTTGCCTGAAACCTGGCATTCCTGATCTGCAACATTGTATAGCTCTGTGCTTATCAAACTGTGTGACTTCATGCCCTCTGAGCATTATTTTAAATTTGGTTTCAGAGAGGCTGCAAATGAAACTTATTTGAACCTGCCAAAATTCATCAGGTATTGTGTCAAGCTTACAAATTTTGCATGATTTTGCTGCGTAATGTAGACCATCCCTGGTGTGTCCTTAAGTTTTAGCATACCTTTTGATGAACTTGGCCTGACATTTGAGTTTGTAAGAAAATACAGCACTAGGGAACTCTTCAGTGTTTAATTGTCAGTGTTACCATACAGTTTTCACAGTAGTGTAGACTAGGGACATACGTGACCTGTCATTAAATGGTAATTCATCTACTGACAGTTCAGTGTCTGGAGTGTGCTGCTTTTTTCCCCCAAAGGTTTAGTGAAAAAATAACTCAGAGTGTAAAGTTTTCCCGAAGTTCAGAAACATTTCACCAGGGAATGTTTATTAATTTTAAAAACTTTTTTTCCCAACTGTATGAACCAGAGCTAGACATCTAGTTGATTTATTTTCTGGAGTGTTAAGAAAATATGTTTCCCATAAAGGGATTTTTCTGGCAACAGAAATACTTCTGGAGCTGAATTACAGCATTGTTTGCTTGTATCTATGTTGTTAAGACTAGTGTGCACTAGTTTTCCAGCATGCACTTATAGATCCAAATGGGTTACTATACCTTAATGTACATTAATCCAGAGGAAATAGAGTAAATCAAATAAGTTAGGAAGGCATACTTCTGCTGACCATTTTTTTTCTGGTTAAGGAAATGATTTGAAAGTTAGAGTGAAACCTTTTTCTGAGCTATTGAGGCACAAAATAATCTAGACCACTTTAAAGAGCAGAACCTGCTTTCCCTTCATGCTCTTGCAGTTCAGAGGTTGCTTCACTGATGTTATACAGACTGTATCTGTAAGTCTTTCACATGAATAATAAGAAGGAGTGAAGACCACCCTCTTAAAGGAGAACTTATTGGAGGAGTTAGCTCTTTTATGGTAGGATTTTGAAATACCCATTCCAGAATGTTGCAGAAGTCGTGAAGTATGAGTGAGTAACATTATTCAGTAGCTGCTGAAGTGTGCTGAGATGAACGTGTTACTGTAGGTTGCAGTGTGCAGTCAGTAGGTGTGTGATTCTGAATGCCTTTGTTGGAATTAATCAGCAATTTACAAAGGGGAGGTGAAATTAAAGGTCTGAAAACAAATCTTGTTTACTGATGACTCACTGAAGGAGAGGCAGGATGCTATAGTATAATCAAGTAAATAGTATTGTAGGCAGCTGAGGGTTCAGTTCAGAGACAGCAGTCGGTATTTGTGAGCTGATACGTGTGATCTGACTGGGTACTATCCAGCCAGGTTTTGGCAGTGCTACACTTTGCTGTGTAGCGGGAGCTTCCAAGCTCCTCACGTGACTTCAGCCAGCCATGAGTCAGGATGTTTTTCTTCTGTGCTACAATAAAAATGCTCAGTTAAAGAATAGGGTGGATGTTCTTAAGGGCAGGCAGGCAAATTACATTTCTCAGTGTCGCCCACTGCAAGTCAGAGATTTCAGAGTATTAATGTTTGATGATGAATAACGTCAAGGTAGAGTAGTTATGAAGAAGGTAAAAATAGACTTAGGGAGAGGCTTTTTTTCAAACCTTCCTCTAAATTAAACAGAAGAAAACTTCCCCTTACAATGCGGAGCTACATCATCATACTCCTCTCTTTCTCACTGCTATGAAATAGCTGCAAAGGCTTAATTTAAAACAGACATGTTAAGCAAGTAGGAAAGCATAAGAGGATGTGACCTGCTTAAATTATGTGTGTCCACTCTTGCTTCAAGCATTTCCAACTGTGTGAAATTTGCTTTACTGTCATGTTCTTTACTGAGAGTGTTTTTTATGAACGTATTGCAGAGTGGTTATTGTTTTGAGTTAGTCGCACTTAGCAAGAATTTCTTCCAAGTCCCTGCTCAAAGTGTGGTTATGGAAAATCAGTGGTTTCCTTTGGTTCTGTAAGTTAGGAACTGGAATAATAAATCATTCACCATAAAATAACTAGTACCAGCTCAGAGTGTGCCCACCCCTCGCTTTTCTTTTAAGGGATGCAACAAGAGATGGATAAAAAAAGATAATTTCAGGCCAGTTCTTCTTCCCAAATATCATCCTTTTATTTTTTTCCGTAATGGACCAACACTGATCCTTTTATATATATCCTTTTATATACCTTCTTCAACATAAATTGTGGTGGCTTCATTGACTTCAGCAGAGCTGAGCTGTTTTACACTGGCTGAGGCTTACCACAGGATGTAATATACTAATATATTTCTGTGTGACACTGTAAGTTATGTCAAGTTCTGGAGCTTCTCATAGTGGGATGTTCTGTTTAAATGTTTTTATGATTAAAATTGCAGTGTCAGATTTGAACAGGTGATAAGTGCATTTAAGTGATGGATCTGCTTTCTGGCAGTGTTTGTCAGAGGTTTTTCTGATGGCTTAATCTTCAACAAGTACAATGGATTGCTCAGTTTCTTTTACTCTCTAAGTCTCTTCTCGCTCAATATTTCTCTGTCCATTTTCCTCAATTCCTGCTTTTCTGTGTTTTCTCTATCTTTACCGGGTCTTGACAGGATCCTTGTTGATTGAACACTGAGGGCAGGATGAGGAAGGCATCTTTGATACTCCTTGCATAACTTTGTTTTAGCATGATGAGGTCCAAGTGACAGAGAAGCTGATAATTCTGTTCAGGGCAGGTTCAGAGGAAGTATGATCATTCACTTGCAGGACTCTCAGATGGAAGAACTGATACTCTTTTATTAACTACTTAATTGCTTTTACTTTGCAAAGGATGTAAATTACCAACCAACAAACAAAAAATAGATTAATAAACCCCAAGGGAGTAAATAATATTGCCTTTAAAAGTCCAAGGAGGGAAACACAAAATATGAAGGACTTTATTATCTTGTAATGGGTACATCATGTTAATCTTATCCTAAGTCGTCCTGCAGAGCTGTCAGTGTCATATGACTTTTTACTGCCCTTCTTTTACGCAAGGGAGAATGAATCCCATTAGGGGAAATATTTTGCTTTTCCTGGTACTTGGCAAGAGCATTGACCAAGTCAGCTTTGCAGCTTTTGAGGAAATCCCAACCCAACTTTTGGGATTTTCAAGCTCCTGTGGGCATGTGGGCATGCAGTGAATTTCTTATAACACACCAACTGAGGTAGATGGGTTGCCCTTAGGAAAGCAGTACACCTTCTTTCCAATGCACCGAAAATCCCTTTAAATAAATAAATAAAAAGCTTAACATGAAGACCTGTTTTATTCTAGCAATGAAAGGCTCCTTTTTAGGAAAGCCTGCAGCTTTGGTTAGTTCTGGATGCTCATGAAGATACAGATCAATCTCTGTTTAAGATTTTCTGAGACTTGGGTTATCTTTTGAAATGCATGGACTCTTTAGCAAGGCATCTTTTACATCTGGCTTACTTTTCTGCTCATAAAGTCAGCTGATTTGCAGTTTCCACTGATTTCTTCTTCATAGACTGCATGATTTGCACTGTGAAACTTCTTTTCTTGCTGCAGAAAAGGTAACAGATTATATATCATCCCATGCATTATCTGTAAAACATTTTAATTTCCAGTCTGTGGGATGTCACTGGTTATTCATAGAATCTCACATGATGATAATACAAAGGACTGACTTTCATGCTCACATCCTTTTAGGGTTCAGCCAGATATTCAGGGAATGTGAATGGACCCAGTGCTTTGGTCTACTGTGACAATTTCTCTTCTCTTAATTTCTGCTTGTTTTTGTAACGTCATGAAGCACAACCTCCCTTTGCTCATTTTCTTATTGCCACACCTTGTAAATAGAACTGAAACCATTTTGTGACAGGGAGAAAATCCCTGTCACAATATGAGAGAAAAGGCAGTCTGATCCCCCCTCAACGTAATGGGGAGTAACTCTGCTGCCACCACTGAAATCGGTCCTTTTGCTGTTGTGAAATCCATGAAGTAGGGAAGTGTGTCCTGGAAAACGGTGACACAGTAATGCAGTTTTATTTACTGTGCCTTCAGGGTTACTTGCCACCTTGATGAACGGGGCTCCACTTCCCTTGTGTAAAACACGACTGTTTCTTCCCCAGCCCTGTCCCACAAAGTACCATTTAAATGATGGGGAAGATTTTAAGGACCACTCTGCTCTGCAGATGCTCTAACTAGATCTTAGTCTTAATTGCAGTAGGTCAGCAATCACTGCTGACTTTTGGACATCATAGCTGATCAGTGAATGGTTGAAGCCCTGGAAGTATCCACTCTCATACTTTTTTCTGTCTTACTTTTTCAACAGTTACATCGCAAAACAGCGAAAATTAGAAAGTATCAATGACAATGAAGTTGGATTTTATGTTGGACTTAAAAATCTGTGAGTATATCAGATGCATATTTTATAAAACTATTTTTTTTTATTTCTTCTATTAAAGCATATAGAGATGTTATCAGAGTGTAGGCCTAACTTTGTGTTATGGAGGAGAGTTGTAGATCTTGCTGTTCAGCCTTGTTGAGCTCTTGTCCATACTCTTACTTTAATCATTATTGTTATTATACTTATCCTTCTATTTTAAATGAAATATTTTAACAGTTTCATGTATTTTTACAGGACCGTGGTGGATTCAGGCTTAAGATTTGTGTCCCGTCATGCATTTGTGAAAAATGTCAACCTACAATACATGTGAGTAAGAACAGCATCTGTCTTCTCATTCAAAACTGCCCAGCTCATGCTGATTTATTTAACTGTTAATTTATTTCTATCTTTTACATTTTTCTTCATGAAAAATGTTTTAAGAAGACAGACTTATAATGGTCTTTTGTCATTAAGGGACCCTAAGTAAACTATGTATGTTAAGGAACTGGCGGAATATAGGAATTGTATGGTAAGGAACTGGCAGATCATGAGAACACAACATGGCATGGTAAAAAGACCATCCAGTTCATTATCCTGTCTCTAATAATGGACTTTGGCTGTGTCTTTTGTGGTAAGTAGTGCAGCATAAAGACTACCTCTCTCAGCTGAGCGAGTGGGTGTTGAAGGTATGATTTCTACACTATGCATCACATTCAGTGACATGGATTTGACTGGCTTTTGTCTGATGCAATGGATGAATGTGTTTTAGCAGCTACAATGCAGTAGGTGCATGGATGGAGCACATCTAGTGTAATTTCACCAGTGTTAGTGCCCATGAGTGTGGCTTGACTATGAACTTAAGTCCTGGGGGTAATCAGAAGATTCACTTTGGAAGCTTATTCAAGATCGAAACTACTGCACCCAAAGCAGAATATAATGAGTGAGGCTACTTTTACACACAAATGCAATTTGTGGTTCATGAACTTCAGGAAGCAGAGCTGGTTCCTGTGCAGCATTTGGCTGTGTTCTTCTAGATTACTTACACTTCAGATTTAGTAAAGGCTGAACTAATCGAAGTTCTTTATAAAAGTACAGATAAAAATGATGAGCTAAAATGAAAGACTTTGTTTCTTCTAAGTACATGTCCCTGAAGGACCGTGCCTTTTAGTGGGACAGACATGGAGAGGCTCACTTTGCTACTTACATGAAAAACTGTGGATCTAGTCCTACAAAACACTGAGGTCATGTGAAGGGCTCAGTTCCTCACAGGTATCTTGTTTTAGCCAAGTGTTCAAATGTGTGTTTCAGTCTATCTAGCCTCATTAGGTATATTTAGCACTTAACTCCTTGCTTTTGTTAAAGCCCCAGTGAGATTGGGAAGACACAAGGCCAAGCCTCAGGCTTGTTAGATAACTTCCTTCTAATAGGGAAGAACTGTTGAACAGAGCACAGGGCTGATTGCTTTATTAGTGAAATGAATAACTTTCTACACCTGTGTTTTCTAAAGAATGGTATATAATTCATATAAGGAAGTGGACTTGGATGTCCATATCTGCCTAAGTGGTTACTGCTGTCTTGGCCTATGAGGCTTACATATTGCTTCATGTAGTCATTAATAAAGTAAATAGCTTTTACTGTAATCAGTGAGCGATATAAGAATGTCATCTAGAGTGAATTTGTGTGCTTACCTGTGTAACAATTGCTCGGTGAATTATGGTTGTAAAAGATGAAATTCCATAAAGCCAAATGTATATGCTCTGGCTTTGGAAATGTCAGTAAGAACTTAGGGACTTGAGAGGCACATTGGTAGAGAAAGATTCAGTGGCTGTGCGGGGGCAGAATCTCAGTGTAATGTGGTGGAACAAAGCAAATTTAGGCAGAGATCCAAAGGAATTTTGTGTTAGATTTTTACATCTTTTACCTTAGCTGGTGGGAAGGTATCAATTTCAATACTGTATATAGATTAGGATGCTGCATCTACCCATCTTGAAAGATATAGAGAGAAGAGCAACAGACCTGTGAGGAGCTTGTAAAGCAAATAATTTAAAGAGACTCACAGGCTGAGTATGTTCAGTCCAATAAACAGAAGACTGAAAAGGAACATACATCTTATTTTTAAATGAAGAGCAGTTATCTTTAAATAAAAGAGCAAGGTCGTCTTGATAGGCTTTTTTGCCTGTTTCCTTAGTGAAATGGGTTTCATGCGATCACAAAGTGTCCCTGTCCTCAGTGATTGCTTCTGACTTATACAGGTAAACAAGTTTTCTGAAAGCTGACCGTTGGACAGAACAGGGAAACTCTAATGGAGTTCCCAGCTAAGGGAAAAGTGTCATTGTGCATATATGACCTGCTAGGCACTACAGAATCCACTGGACAAGATGTCTTTAAAATACTTCAGCCACAGAGAGAGCTTCAGCTGGAGCACACAGTCACACATGGAATACGTATCTGTTAGTAAGCAGGCTTTACTAGATCTGTAGCTCATAAAGCTGCTTGTTAGAAACAAATTAGGCTGACTGACTTTGTTCAATTGATGTACATGGAATCCTGATCCAGAATACTTTTATTATGAACCAGAAGCTATCCTGTCTTCTACTGTGCTTTTTTTTTGTGGGGATTTAGTAATGTTAGCAGACAGAGGCTAAGCCCAGATAAGATGGAAAATATTAAGTGGCACCACCTGCTCTATATGCATGTGACAAAGCATTAAGTATGGAGACATTTTTTGCTGGGGCTGATCTATTATCCCTGCAAAAAATGCATTTGTTTGTTTTCTCTGGAAAGTCTTGATGCACACTAAAATGTTTCTGAAAGCCCCAGTGAATCACTGCTTGTTGTCATCAGCAATAAAACTCCTGTTGATAGCACTGGGAATGAAATGCAGCCCCCATTGTGGTCAGGACAGTGAAAACTATTAAGAGCTGAAATCATTTCACTTTGCAAGAGTAATCTTTGAGTAGAGGTCTTTGCATTTTATTTTGAAACATTATTTTGTTACTGTCCCATAAAGAAAATAAAAAGTCCAAACACTTTTCTGAAGATTGATGTGGCTGTATAAGCTTTAATCATGCTAGTGATACTATTACAGTTTTCTTTTTTTCTATGAAAAATATTTTGATGTAGTTAAGGAGTTTTATTATATGAATCTCCGTTCACCACAACATAGTATTTATTTTATGAATCATATAAGAATATCGGATTACAAGGAACTTACTAACACACATTTCCTTAAGCCCTTTTTTATTTTACATTACTGTATTTTCTTGGCCAAACTTCCGTAGCCCAAACATCTTCCTAGGGTTATGTATGATGAGAAAATTTGAGTAATAACATAAACAACAGGAAAATAAATGCGCTAATAGATATTACTTAAGTGTAATTAATAGCCTTGCTTATCTAATTCTGATATTCTTACTGATGTTAGACTCAAATTAGTTGCAGTAACAAGACAAGCTATTAAACAGTCCTAGTTTAGTAGTGCTGTAGTTTATGAGCTTATCTGTTGCTAACAGTAATTTTAATGGACCTGTGTAATATATGTGCATGGTACCCTGTCAATACCTCTAAACTTAAAAATATGTTTCACAGCAAGTGTGTATTTCCAGAACCATTAAAAATTAGCTATTGTTACATGCCAGGCTGTGTACAATTGCATCGCTTAATCGTAGATTTTTGAGTGTAGTATCTATACAGCTCTAGGTATTAAGATGTTTTTATCTCTCTACACTCTTCAAGTTTAGGTCATGCAGCTGCTGAACGAAACCATTTGAGCCCTCCTTGCAGATTTTCCCTTGCTTGCACACAGGGCTGGCTCCAGCCATAGGCAGAACAGGCAGTTGCCTGTGGAGGGAGACTGAGCATAGCAAAATGGCCATTTCTTCACCTCTTGCCCCCAGTTCTCCTTAGATCTGTTCATTCTTCCTTCCTGTCTCCCCTTGCCAGGAGCACTACAGGCAGTAGAGCTGTGCCTGTCTTGCTAGCTGTGTGAATATTTGGGCAGCTTCTTAGGCTGCTTTTGCACTCCTCACGTTGCCGCAGGTTTGCTTTTAGCTGAATTAGAGCCAGCAAGTTTAAAGTGAGCTTGATATTCATATGTAAAATACAGGCACACTTTTGACTGAATTTGGGTCCTCTCCTTAGGTATAGCTTTGGAGCCAGGCTCTGTACTCCAGACTTTTTTTGTTGGTTTTTTTTTTTAAGAAAAAAAGGCTTTAGAACCCCAGATGGATCTTCTTTGGGCAGCTCACCATGATCTTTTTATGTGTAGTTGAATTGGGGAGCTAATTTATATTCTCTTTCCATGGAAGTGAAAGTGTGGTCCTTAACTACTCCGTAATAAGCCTGGTAGTGATTTTTTAACTTAACATGAATTAAAGAGACTGCAGCAGGAATCTCTATAATCAATATGAAGTGCTCAGTTTATGAAAAAAATATATAACATTAAATTTACTGTCAAGTTATCATTTAAGACGATAAATCCGTAACAGTGGTCTGAAAAATTTCTATTGAATTACTTGTCAACGTGAAAAATCTTAAAGCACTAAATTGCGTGGGAGAGGAGGCTACAGTCTTAGGAGCACAGAATGTATCAACCCGTGATCAAGAATATAGGCACAGGAATTTTAAATCATTTTTCTTACTGTTCTTACCTCCTATTCCTGGTGTGTATCAAGCACAACTGTTAAAAATCTAAGCAGACAATTAAAGCTACCAAAGTGCTTTGGGTTTTTGAAGACTGGAGTTGTTAAAAACAAAATAATGACTCTTTATTCCTTTGATAGTTTTATCTGTCCCATTTTTTCACTGGCCCATGTGGAGCCATTGATATGTGCACAAAGTGTTCAGAAATTAACACACCTGGTGGCATTTGGGCAGTAAGTCTGGCTTATGAACCTGAATGACTAATGGCTATTTTTCTGCCTAGATGTTTGCAGTAATCCTCCAAAAGCAATGACTGGCCTGAGGCTAAGTGGCAGGAAGATATAGCTATGGCAGTGCCTAATTCTCAGTCTACTTGATAGAGTTCACAGCTCTGAATCAGGCAGCTCAGCACCTCATGAAGAGATGGGATGAGTTAGATGACCATGAATAAGTTGAACAAGGAAACATGTAACCAGCTGGTAGGAAATCTTTAGGAAAGATGGGACTTCAGTTCTGCTCATGGAATAGGTAGTGTGTTATGTCCATGCTGGCTTACTAGGAGCAAACCGTCTCCCAGAGTCAGTGCTTATATTTTTAAGATACTCTTGAAAATTTTATTTTTAAGGTGTTATTTTCTTAAAAGAGAAATACCATCTCAGAGGATGGCTGGGGCTCTTATATAATATGTTTGTGGCTCATTTTCAGATTTGTATTGTGCTACTTTGGTATTCAGAAGGTGTTGGTGGTAGAGGTTTCAAATCCCCGTTGATTTGCCTTAGTCTGGAATCAGAGTTTGAGCCTGGGTCTCCTATTAAGAGTACCAGGGAAGATCACACAAAATGAAATGGCTTTGGCTGGACAGAGATTTCCCTGAGGAACCCACTGTCTGATGGCTGGGGAGTCCTCCTGCTGTGTGGAAACCAGAAGTCGAACCTGGTCATCACATGACCTGGCATGTGTTTCCTCCCACTAGAGTAGTGAGTAGCATGGGCATCTGTCTGCAGGTAAAGCCCGCTGTATATCTGGTTGTCTTTTGGGATTTAGTTGCTGCCAGGTAATAGAAGCAGGTGTATGCCTTGTGTGGTAATACCACAGGGGCATTCACATGTGCTGCTTGGCAGTGTCAGAACTGGAGAGGTTGTCCTGCATGGCGATTGAAGAGTTGCCCATGGAGGGATGGCATTTCATGTACTTCACATTGACTCAGTGCTGGGAACAAAAGCCCCAGTCTGTATGAGGATTCAACTTCTTTCTTTCAAATTCCTGACATATGACTTATACATATTAGGGAAAAAGTGGCAGTTTTTACTTAAACGTGACTTTTGTCGTATGTGCAAATTGTACATTAATTTTGATATATCTGATATATCAGGATGTATTCCCACCAGCGTCTGCCATAGAGCAGTCCAGTTCACCTGACTAATGAAATAGTAGCTCGTCTGTTTTGTTCTCACACATTAGGAGCAGTCAGACTGTAAACTTCAATCTGTTGTTTGCCAAAAGGAATCAACAAGTAAGAATAGTAAATAAAATCTCTTAAAGATTCTGTTCGAAACATTCGTAAATGATCCACCTTGTAATTTCTCGAAAATTACCTTGTGCTCAGAGATCAAGGACTGAAAGTTTGGGAAGTAAACACTGTGTTCTTTAGTCAGTGGAAAAAAAAAAAAGATTTAATCCCTGGTTTTAAATGCGATGCAACTTTAACTATGGAGCCCCTATGGCGCCTTTATAATACCACATAAAACTTGTGGTATTTTGGCACATAACACTGATTTGGACTGTAATGCTGGCAGTTACACTGTTTACTGCTCTCACTATCTCTAATCAGTGGACTGATAAGACTGTAGAAAAACAGCATTATTTTGCTTTGGGGTGGAGAAAGCAATTTTGTATGTTTGGGAGGGCAGGAGTATTTCTGATTCAGATGAACTTTTCTTTGCTCAGCATAATAGGAGAGGACCTTTCACTTAATTACCACTGGAAACCATAAATGCTTAATTGACATAAAAAAGCCCAATACAGGCATTTTACAGTTTTCCTTTTGATCTTCCATGTGGGTGCATAATGTACATGCAATTTGAAAAGAATAACTAAAAGGCTCTGATGTGGATGTGTGCTAGCATGTGAGGAGGGCTTATGTGAGTACAGAGTTTGGTGCAGCATCAAAGAAAGGGATACACCCATTTCACTTATGAATAAATCGAGCATGTAATTAACACCTGGACTTTACAAAGTACTTTTGAAACACAATTAAATCTACTGCTTTTCTGCAATGAACAGAAGTGCTAAAAGTGAAAATATTGATCCCTGCTGAGTCTGATTTTGAATGTATTTGACTTCAGAGGCAGACTGGATTCAGACCCCTGAAACCCACTAAACCATAAAAGAAGACTGAGCACCATTTCTTTACAACTGAAGTCAAAGAAATAAGGGTGTTTTAGAGCTGGTTTAAGTTCTCAGGTTTTTTTTTTAAGAAACAAATTGTGTTTTTATTCTAAGAAGAAGCAATTCTAATTAATGCAATTTTTCTTTTTTTCCCATAGCAATTTATCTAGAAACAAGCTCTCAAGTTTGTCCAAGAAGCCTTTTCGCCATCTGGGTTTGTCTGATCTGTAAGTTGTCATTTCTTAAAATAAAGTTTATATTTGGCTAGAATGGAAGAAGAAGACTTTGGAGTTTGTTCTGTTGAAGGTAGAGGCCCATCAATGATTAGGAATAAAACTCTGCTCCAAAGAAAGCAGCAGTGCTGGACACTGAAATACAGAGAGATTTTCATTCCAGGGCTTCAAGAGGGTCAATTGTATCTTTTAAAACAATGTAGAGGTCAAAATAGCCTCCTCTCTTCATCTTAAAAATCTTATATTGTGAGATTACTTCACGCTAAACTACTAGTATTTGTATTAAATATTTGAGCTAGTGAAAGTATAGCCTTTTATAGACCTTTAAATTAAATGTCTTTCTCATATTCTTATATTGGCCCCACAGCTGCTAAGCTTATGGTTGGCTATTGAAGAATACTTTTATTTTCTCAAAGTCCTTGAGTCTTATTTTTCTTTATATAACCATTTGGTAATGAAGCACTGGTAAACATATATTTGTTGGTTGTTCCAATATTACATTTTTGTCCCCTGTTCCATCAAGCAGAATTTCATTGTTGGTATACATTCCAAAATTTTGGTCGTCTTGTGCATTCTTTGCAAATATGTGAGACTGCAGAGAGCATGCAGGAGCTTTTGGGAGGGCTGAGGCTGCAGAGGAGAGGGATACTGCTCTCCTGGAGCTCAGAGCAAAGTCAGAAGCTGTTCAAAATCAAAATGCCAATCTAAGTATTGCAACATCTGCTTTGCAATCCTCGACCTCTTCTGGGGAACTACAGCATGTGAGAAATTGAATAACCAAATCCCAGTGCCACAAAAAGAGGTTATGCCCCTTAGGTATGTTTTGTTGATAATTCAGTTGGTAGAATCACTTTCTTTACAGCCCAAGAAACATTGCTCGCTGGAGGTTTCTTTCATAACTTGACGGTCACCGAGCACTCTGATATAGAGACTATTTACTTACAGAACACTCCCTTGCTGTGTGCCCTGCATGGGTCTCTTGGTTCTGAAGTCCCTGTTTCTTCATACACTGTATCTAGTCCCTTCCAAAAGGCCATTGTTAGTGTGTACTTGGCTCTAGGTTTTATGTTTTATAGTTATCATGACCTTAAAAAAATAGATACAGGACTCAGACCAGTGCAACAGTGTGAAGCTTGGGCTTCTAGTTTTTCTAAGCAGCTAGTGGAGAAAATGGAGTCATCTTGGCCCCTCTCCTCAATTTGCAGAAGTGTAAGAGTGGGTATTCTCTAGCTTCGCAAGCATGCAAAAAAAGAATTGACTGCAATTTTGAAGGCACGTTCTGCTCTCAGTTTCTTGGAGTTTGTCTGCTGCCAGTAGCAGGTTTATTCCAAAGCACAAATGAAGCCATTCTTGAATCTCTCTATGTCCAGTGAACAGCTTCTTCTAGGCTGTGGGTGGAGTGAGTGCTTACAAAGATTTTGAAGGAGAACATCAATGTTGCTGATCTTTCTGAAGAAGCTGGTTTGCTCCTGGGCAGAAAGAAGTAAGAAAAGATTTGGGACAGAGAGTGAGAGAATCAGATGTTACAAAAATGCGACAGGAATTATGGAAATGAAGTTCAATGAGGCAGGGAAATAGCACTTAGAGGCAAAACAACTGGCTGATGTGAATTAGGATTGAATATATTTTTGTTGTTAATACCAGAGTTAAACAATGGCCATTCAGTGTCATAGTAGTAGAAGCAGGGGAATGGTACTGGGAGTGAGCCAAATATGCGAAAAACGGATGCTGTGAACATTAAACTAAGTAATATTTGAGGTATGGAGGCAACGTGGTGAGGGACAAGCTGAGGAAGAGAGAGAGGATACAAAATTAAGGTAGAGAGTTGTGGACTTTGAGTTTAGAGAGAACTAAAGTTACAGAGAGATTGTGATGAAGTGAGATAAACAGACATGGAGGAAGGAAGGGAAAGAAAGTCGGATAAAAAAAGCAGATCCTGAAGGGAGAGAAACTCAGTTATAAAATTAGTATCAGTTGAACAATTCTCTTGATAAGTGACTAATACATAGGTGGAAAATCAGAAAGAGGAGAGAAAGAAGAGTATTGGAAGGGGAATCTGAGAGGAGAATGATGCCATAAATAGCTTCTGAGGAGCCTCCTCTGAATCTGACAAATAAGTGTCCTGTTGTTAGCACTCTTGTAAATCAAAGCATAAAGGGAGGAAAAGTTCAGAAGAGGATGAACTAGGAGATATTTACCAGTCATTTGTAGAGAAGGAGATGCCACTTTGAAAGGCTTTTCTTAGAACTAACTGTAGCTGCATCTGTAAAATTACGGCAAACAAAATAAAAGCACGTAATTCGCTTTTACAAGGTCAGATTCTTTTTTTCACACAAGTGTATGTGAAGGGCCATCATACCTCTATACAGCGTCCCACCTATGATATACCTAACTCACTTGGTGGCTTTAACACACAACAGTGGAACGGCTGCTCAACTGCTACTCAAGGGAAATTTATCTTTTACAGAGAAGTTATACAATGAAACAGAAGATGGGAAGTAAATCTTGCTGTTCTGAAAATGCATGTTGTAGGCTTTGACCCAAAGGACCCTAATGTTCGTACTCGGTCTTGCACAAGCAATTCTTGTACATGCTGTGGTGGTGTTGAAGTCCAGCAGGTGACTTCTGCGAATACAGATTACTACTTCAGAGGCTTGCAGCAATGATCTCTGCAGCTGTTAATCCTTAAAGAACTGCAGATGGCTTTCAGGGGAACAGGTTACAGCTCTGATAAGCTGAGTTTTTAATGACTTGTGCACTTCATGTCCTTAGGAGGCATTTATGAGCATAGATTCTGTGAGCAACTTGAGTTTTGTTTCTGTATGTTGAAAGTACCTGTGAAATTTTGTTAGGGAAAATTGTTCTCCTTGTAACAAGATGCCTTAAACAGTCACTTGCACATGCTTTATTGGATCTCAGCTAGGCCTCTAGGAGCAAAAAATAACACTGAGTCACTTCTTGTGTAGACATTGGGATGCTTCTGTTCACAGTTTACTTGACTGTTATTGTATTACATTGTTGTGTAGTTTTATTAAATTTTAAAACCAGAATTTGGTACGTTTGCTAACCTGTGGTTTAAATTCCATGCAGCATACTGTATAGCTAGGTGATATATTTGTGTTTCAGGGCCATTTTTTCTGTTAGTGTTTCTTCTTGACATTACATAGGGTTTTACTGTGAGATTTTCTAGAGTGTTGTAGCAGATGAATTTTGAAGGTTAGGTAAAATCCTTTTTTATGAGTAGAGTTTGTTAGAGCTTGCCTATAATCCATAACTGGTTCTATAAAGAAATTCCCACTTCACAGCAGTAAGCTGTTTCTGGCATGATCTTTCTGAGGTAGCTGAGTGGAGTCAAGTGTAGGAGAGAGGAATTCTGATCTCTGCGTGACTCTTAGGAAATAAAATGGAGCTTGATGGAAAGCCCAAGTCTCATGTGCTCTTGGTTTACCTCAGTGAACTGGAGATAGTAGTTGAGCCCCCTGTGTGATCTCTCTGATCTACGACATTCTGGATTCTTGATGCAAGGAGAGCTTCATTATCTGCATGGAGAACATTATATACTTGCAGTTTGCATTGCACTGAGATTACTAACATTGCATTCTTTATCATTCTTACCTAAAGGGTTCAATTTCTACTTTCACCTAGATGAGTCCTTGGAGTCCCCCTGCCCCCCATTTTTTTCTATATGCATGGCACATTCTGAATTCTAAACAAACTGGGTTTTTTTGCTATAGGATATTGGTGGACAATCCATTCAAGTGTTCCTGTGAAATTATGTGGATCAAGAAATTTCAAGAGACCAAGTTTTACAAAGAAACTCAGGATTTATACTGCACAGATGACAACAACAAGAGGACAGCCTTGCTGGATATGAAGGTCCCGAACTGCGGTAATACTCTCTTAACATAAAGTTACTGCTAACTTATTGTGAGCCAGGAAGACAAACACCTGTTTTTACAAGAAGCCTATCAGGATGACAACAGCACTGCTAAAGGAAAAGGTTTCAGTGGAGATACTAACCACTTGGTGCTCTTTCACTAGTCATGGAACAATTCTGGAAGCTTCATGTAGAGCTTTTTTCTTTTCCTTGATCCTTTAAGAATTGTTCAAGTGCAGGAAAAAAACCCGCCAATTATACATAACACACAAGAATTATAAAAATGCACGTGCCTTTAAACTAAATAGTAGTGCTTGCAGTATTGAACTAAATGGTAGTGCTTCCAAGCTCAGTAGACACAAAATTATACTTCCTTGATT
>VZZY01013788.1:0-11055 GCA_013400335.1 Eurystomus gularis
TTAAGATGACATTAACAGGCAGAAACGGCATTGAAATGAACTGTGGTACCTTTCTATCAAGCCTGTGTTGTATCTTCTGCGCAACTCAAAAAACCCACAACCCTATAGCATTTGAAGAGTAAAGAGAAAGTATTTCAGTGCTTTGGTATGCCTTTTGTCATTTTTTTCCAAGTTTGGTTAACGCCGACAAAATGATCTTGACAATTTTGCCACTTCAGTTCTCAAATTACGTTTTTGATCTACCGACAATGATGGCATCCTTGTCTGGGCCACGAGCATTTCCACAGATTTGAGTTCAGAATCCGTGTTTTTATCGGAAACAAAAACTATCCCAAGACACGAGTTTTTGTAGCCGGTTACACTTTTCGGTTGTAGTTTACATTTGATTTGATATTGTCCCTTTGAAATGGCAACAGCTTTAGAGAAGGTGTAAAATGCAGGCGGTGATCCCTTGCGATCACTATAAAATAACATGAGAACGCCTGTAGCAGTAGGAGCAGCATCCTGGCTATATTCCAATTTGGCTAGCTACATACTGCTTTTCTAAATTCAGGTTTATTTGTGGGCTTGATCCAAAGCCTCCTGAAATAACTCTTTTCCCGTTGCCACATTCTGGTCCCGGACTGGTTGTTCTTCACTGCTAGGTGACACTGCGTCCGTGTCCTGTTTGCTTTTTTAATGAAGAAATAACCCTCAGTTTTACTGGGAAAGTCTGAACCTCACACCTGGGTGGCAAATAAAGGGCCAGGAAAATCCTTAAAATCCCTCTGGCTCAAATATCACCAAAATGCATAATAAATTTAATTTTATTGCTTAACGCTTCTTTCTTTGTCATACATACCCCCCACCATGTAAAAAAACCAAAAACCAGCAAACCACCAGTATGTATGTAAATAAGAACAAGAGGAAGAAATCTGCCAACGGACCTGCTCTGTAGGTAGGGAGAAATGCCAAGAGTAAAGTAGCTTACGGCGTGGGTGCGTCAATCGATTAAAAAATCACAATATCGTCTGATTCGGTTGTCAGGATATCAAAAATATATATTTAGGGGTGCACGAGATAAGAACAAGCAGTATAGCAAACAATGAGTTAAAATTTCAGTGTCAGGGAAATCTGCAATTGGGGGAATTTCGGCATAAGGCAGGTTGCGTGGATCAAAAGTTCCGTTTTGCTGCAAAAGCCTGAAAAAGCAACTAAGCATTAGAAATCCGCACTTCTGAATAGGATTAACATATATCAAGCCAGAACTTCTGCACGATTTCATATTTAGGGTGGGTGTTTATTGTTTCCAGCTCTGTCTGGAACTATCCATCTGATCCTGGCAGATTACTGGTAGAAACACAGAGCTGGAGGTCACATCTTATTAGATAATCATACAGTGTAAAGATGCTTCTCAGCTACAGAGAGAGGGTGAAGCAGTTGCTCTTCAACAGATGCCACGCTATATGAATTATGTCATTTCCATAGTTATAAAACAACTCGAGAAAATGTTCTGTAACAATATGATGTATGCTAGGATTGATTACCCCCAAAAACCCTTTCAAGAGGAAAAACAGAGCAGAAAGGGGGGGAAAAGGGAAAGGCTGTTTCTATCCAAGCTTCACATCCTGAAGGTTTAGCTTCTGTGGAGAAAAACCTCACGTTCGGTGGTTATGTCGGGTGGTCATTCCATTTGTGTATTCATTATGCGCATTAAACAGCCCAATATATTCCTTCCAGTAAATATGAATAGTTTAATATGTTCTGCTGAAAGAGAGACAACTATCAGAAATAGCAATAAAAGTCACATAATGAAATAAGAATACTAGAAAATCCGAGGATTTTAGTACGGTCCATTATTCATTCAATTCCTGGCAGCCTTTATGATTACAAATCACTTGATTGACTAACTAGACATTCTCAAAGTGAATTATGAATCAGGTTCATTTTTCCTGGTTGAGAGTTGGTACACGCTGTAACTCTTCCACTTTGTGATATATCAAGTTCTTGTAACAGTAATAAGAGATATAATCAACTCTTTATTTCAGGACAAATAAATCGCCTTTTCAAAAATGAAATGTGGTTGCTAACATTTTAACAGTGCGTGGTGCAATTCCTTCCTGCTATTCTCAGAGTGCAATCTGCCGTCACGACAGAGCGTTTGACTTTGCTGAAATTATTTTAAGAGCCCCACACCCTCAGTCCATGCACACTGACCTCGGTGAAAATCCGGTGGTGGGGCTAAGACCAGCCAGTTGGTCCCTTCCCTTGCTGAAAATGAGCCTCAGACACCTAAACCCTGGGCCACAATTTGCCCTTTTGTGCCTGGCCCTGATCCCAGCTTGGGAACGCTGAACAGTTTTAAAGCTGTTTAAGTTTACTTTGAAAAAAAAGAAAAGAAAAAGAAAAAAAAGGAAAATGAATCTCTTCTAAAGTGTTCTTGACCCTCAAGTCCTCTTGCATGAAAAACTCCCTCAAGCTTTTGTGGAAATTATGCAAGGGGAATGACTGGCAGGCTGGGGTGGGAGTTGTTTGTAGAACAAATGCACAATCAGATCCCAAATCCCCCTAGAATAGGTTTAGTGTGAGGTGCATTTCACCTTCAAATGGCTACAGGGAAACAAAATTAAGGAAGAAAAAAAAAAAAAAAAGGCCAGACTGAGATTGCTCAAAATCTGTGCGAGCGTCCGAGGTGAAAACCACAAATAAACGGCATTTGTGCCTTGCATCTGTACATCGGATGCAGCCAGGAGTGATGTCTTGGCTTTCTTGAGCGTGGTGGTCTCAGGATGCTCGTGTCCCAGCTCCTGGCTGGGGTGATGGGTCTGGGGCTGGGCTGGCTGTGGGTACTCGAGGTACCACTGGGTCTGAGGGACAGGGTATACGATACCCTCTGGCACATGCGCCCACCTACCCACACAGGGTTCTGCGCAGCAACCTCAACACAGCTCCCGGTTTCACAGGGAGGAGAGGATTTTTCTTCTGGTCAGGGAGGTGATCCTGGTGTTCGGGTGCTTATTTTGGCTCTGGTGAAGGGACAGGCTGATACTCAGTGGGTTCACATTATTTATAGAACGATTTCAAAGGCTTTAATCCCCTCCCTTTCCCCTCCCAAACACAAAAGCATGTTTCTAAAGCAGGATCTTGTAGGAGAAAAGATGTATTACCACTTTAGTTTTTTGGAAGACCTTAATGTGGTCATTCATTTTAGAAACAATGGTTGCAGACTTCAGATTTATTCCTTATTCATCTTTCTATCTCATTTCTAATCTTCTAATAACCTTAATTAAATGCTGAGTAGTTTAGAATATTATTAAATAGCTTTCACAGGATTTTTTTTTTTTTTTAATTTCTGATTACATCATGAGTACAGATTATTGAATATACCATTCATTTTAAAATTGTGATTAAGAGGATAATCCCAAAAAAGATGTTTGTAACAATTTTAACTAAGCTGTGTTAATTGAGTTAGGGGATAAGAAATGAGGTTTAAAGGGTGAGCAAGGGGTAAAATCAAAACCCGCGTAGTTTTAAAATCAAGTGGATTAAGGGATTGGTCAGAATGGAGGAGGTGGTGGATCAAAAGGTGAAAGAATTGTTGGAATTGAAAATTCACTTACCTTTAGGCCACCATCCTGGCTTTCACAGAAATGATGCGCAATGGCACCAGGAGTAACGTGGTTAAACATGAAAGGAACAAAACGCTTGCTATGGATCAACAGACTGCACATTGCTCGTGGCCAGGCAAAGATGTGCCATGTGGAAGGATGTGGCAAACCCTGCTCAAGTGTCACCGCATCTGACAGTGTTGTGTTCCCTGAAGTGCCCGAGGACACCAGGTCCCAACAACGGTTGGGATTGTTGTCTGAAGTCATGCGTTGAGCAGCAGTGGCACAGCAATGGGTTTGATGGATTTGGTTGAGGAGGCTGAGAGGGGGCCTGTCCAGCGTAGTTCCCCTGTCCTTACATTTGTTTGTAACTCACTAGTTGTCAGCATAGCATGAATTTTGCTAGGTTGTTTTTCCTGTTCCTCTGAAATATTGATTGGGACTTGATTACGCTCTACTCTGCTCTGGGGAGACCCCTCAGCAGGGCTGGGGCAGCTCTGGAGTCCTCAGCACAGCAGAGACATGGACCTGGTAGAGCGGGGCCAGAGGAGGCCCCAGCAATGATGGGAGGGCTGGAAGCCTTCTGCTGGGAGGCCAGGCTGATAGAGTTTGGGTTGTTCAACCTGGAGAAGAGGAGGCTCCAGGGAGACCTTCTTGGGGTCTTTCTGGACTCCACAGGGCCTGTAAGAAAGCTGGAGACAGACTTTTGATCAGGGCCTGTTGGGACAGGACAAGGAGTGATGGTTTTAACTAAAAGAGGGAAATTTAGACTAGATGGAAGGGAGAAATACTAGACACTGAGTGTGGTGAGAGCCTGTCCCAGGTTGCCCAGAGAGGTGGTGGCTGCCCCATCCCTGGAACCATTGCAGGTGAGGTTGGCCGGGGCTCTGAGCAACCTGCTCTAGTTGCAGATGTCCCTGCTCCTTGCAGGGGGGTTGGACGATATGACTGTGAAAGCTCCCTTCCAACCCAAACCATTCTATGGTTCTACAGTTCTGTGTTTCCATGTTTCTTCTATGATTCTTGCAGCCTTTCTGGTGACTGCTTTCTTCTTGGTGGCCATCTCCCTCTTCATCACCATGCAGAGGGCTTTACATATGATGTTCTCAGCTCACCATTTCTGGTAAAAGCAGCATAGCTCTAACATATCTGGAAGCCAGGCAAGATATTTTTACTTGTGTTCCTTAAACTCTGTGTGAGTAACAGGAGACACTCGTGTGCTGGAGGAATTTCTGGAGCCATCAGTACTTATGGGAATTACAGCACCATTGCTGTCCCTACTGGGGATGTGTGAGGAAGCCAGTGCTTGTGAAAAGAAAGACAGGAAAGCAAATGAAAAGCAGGGTGCAGAACCTAAGCTACCAGGAAGGGATGATGGAATGTGGGTGCTTTTGTTTAAAAAATGGACAAAGACAACGTGGTAAAGACAGGCTAACCGTAACCATGACCCACACGACGGACATCAGTGACGTCATCATGTGCATATCGCTTGAGCATGAATTCCTTACTCTCTCACTAGTGTCATTTGTGAATCAAAACAATGTTGGGAAGCACAGGACAAATCAGCCCACAAACTGTGGACACTGGGAGGACGGTACATGCTGCCTCTTTCCCTGGAATGTTTGCTGGTTTCACAGGATTTGCACTGATTCAGGGCACAAAGGGGGGTCTAAAACATCACACATCCCAGTGAAGCCGGGGAAAGGCTGACTGTGAGAATGCTGCTTTTAAACCCCGGAGAGAAAAGCAGAAAATGAATTTGAATTTAACCAAGAAGAACAAAATACTGTAATGACTGATGGAAGCATTCGTTTTGTAGGCTCAGTTATGTAGGTTGGGATTTAATCTGTTTAGATCTTTTTCTTCCAAGCTTAACAGCTTTAATTATTTTTACAAAGAAAAAAAAACCTCAATACATCCTTACACACTATTAATAAAAAAATCAAGTATCACTGATATTTGAAAACAGAAATCATAAAGAACATATTGCATTCACACCAACTACATACCAAGCAGAATGTTAATAACATTAACCTTTACTCTATCAGATATTTTCAAGAAATACCACTATATTTTTTGCAATGGCTCATATCTGTCATTTAACTGACATGTGATCTTTGCTAAGTTTGCCAAATCACTGAGGCCTGAATACCATTCAGCAATGTTAATTTTGTTTTCCTATTCCAGCCTTTACACAATTATTCTCATGGCAATCATTCTAGCCTTGAGTATAAATAATACTTCAAGTGGTTTGTTGATATCCAGAAAACGATGTGTATCTACATTAAGAGATTCTGGAATCTAATGGGAGAACCATGCATATTATTAAGCTGAAATGCCTATTTCTTTCCTCCCAGATGGGAAGTAGTACAGGGTAGTGCCATGGCATATGCATTAATTTCATTCCTTCCACAAATTTTAGCACACATTATTTTTGCAGATTTTGAGTCTTTGACTCCTACCAAGTACCCAGGAGATTTAAATAGGATTTTGCTGCAGAAAAGACCTCAGTCTTAACACTTAGGACCCTGGATAATTCTCAGGTGAGCTGAGGAAGAAGAGCATGGGAGCAGTTCTGCTCTGGAGAAGAACAGGACAATAAATGAGAGCTTGAAAGGAGGAATCCTTGAGGATTAAGAGAGGCAAACAGGGAGACAGAGAGTGGTTTTCCCATCTCCCATATTTCAGTCCTATGGATTGGGTGGGTTTGCTCTGAAGGTTCTAGCAGTAAATAAAGAGCACAGTTAAAATGAGGGGGATTACAACCAAACAATAATGAAAAACATAAATCCCAATATTTGTTCATCATTGTCACCACACACACAAATACTCTATTTAAAAATTAGCCAACAGATTTCTTCCTAAGCCTGTGGATTTCTTGCATGTTATCTTCCACAATTTTTATTTCGTACTGCTTGCTTTTCCCAGTTCCAGGCCTCTTCTTCCTTTTTCTTTCTTTTTGGTCCAGCGGGACTTTATGTTTCCTCAGGACCTGAAAAAGAGGAAGGAGCACACCGCACTGCATGCTGAATGTGTGGGAGTGAGCTGCGTGGGAGCACTTCCTCCAGCACTTTATAGCTACTCTAAAGGCTGAGTTTAAAACCAGGATTGTTGACGTTAGCAGATGTGCAAGCATAGCAGGGCCTCAGCTGGAAAGGCTGATGGTCTGAGGAGACACAAGGCAGCACAAAGTGAGGGCTGGACTTTCATGACCACTGCTTCTTTCTTTACAGCTTTATTTTCTGGGTTCCTGTAGCTTGGTCTTTGTATACATTTGGACTTCACAATCTGAAGCCGTTACTTATAAGGAGTTTGAAGTCAACATCAGTTAATGGCTGCAGCTTTGAAAACCAGAGTCTAGAGTTGGTGTTGGGTCTTCAGGAGCACTCTGGGTGGAACTGACTCAGAAGATGGGTGCAGGTTCAAAATCTGGTTGTCCTTTCACCCTGCCTCAGGCAAAGGCTGCAATAAAACACCTCCTGAAGGTGAAGTTACTCTTCCAGCTCCAAGGAGGAAAAAGGATATCCACAGGTGAGGATGTGGGTGAAGACAAGGCACGTGGTGCTCTCCACTACTCCTGGCACCTCCCGGGAGAAGCCCTGCCTGCCACACGTGCAAGATGCCTTGGCTGTGCCTCTCTGCTCTGGAAAGCAGGAGGTTTGTAGGACTTCGGTGAGGACCATGGCCTTCCCCACTGTCTGAAGTCTTTCTGAATGAAGAAATGCATCTGTCTCCAGAGCAAAAAAGAGTATTATGGTGTATGCGCACACACCAAGCAACATGTTCCCCAGTCAAGTCAGCCCCAGCTGCGTAATGCATTTCAGAAGCACAGATCTGATATCCAGCTGCGAATCTTCTTGTAAATTGATCTTTTCGGTACCTGCCCAATCCACCTTGGTTTTGATTCAACCCACCCACCACTGATAAATATTTCGGGATCCTCTCTCTCCCCAGTGAGTAGCTATGGCCAAAATATCCCTGCTTTAGACTTCTCAGATGTCCCTAGTTTGGACATCTCAAACACCCTGAGTGTTAGAGACCTTAACTGAGTTAACATCTCGGTTAAGTGCTACCACTAGATGGGATGAAGCCAGCCTTTATTTCAGCAGTTCTTTTTCTGTCTTCTTTTTTTTTCTCCCCCCTATCATTTTTGTCAGGATAACTTCTGTTGTGTCTGAAATTCCTCTTTGTGCTCTCCCCAGCATTTCAGGCAGCACTGCACTGCAGCATCACACCCCTCTCTGGAATGCTATTCCCTCAAGACTCCCATGGCACAGAGAGATGGGTAATGTTTTCTGAGCTTCTTCCGCTATTACCACGTTTTCTATAGAGGATCAAAATGGATTATTTTCATCTTGACATGCAAATGCCTAGGCTGTGCCCTTGGCTGAGATCTCAGCATTGACTACAGAAGTAAAAGATACGGGTGTAGTAGCTTTTTAATACCGCATGTGGAAGTGGCAGTCATATTTCTTAAGGAAAAAAAAGGAAAAAGAAAAAGCAACTGTGGTCCATCGTGCCTTGCAAAAAAAAAAAAAAAGCCTAACGAAAGCATTTCCTCATGCACTTACCAAATGCTGTATTCACATGCAGTCATTGGTCTGCACAGAGGCAGGTGAACATTGTGTGCAACCAAAGACTCCACTGTTGTCCCCTGATCCGCACATTTGCTGTGCCGAGGTACCAATGGGAGGAAAAGACACGTGAATAATTTTGTCAAGCCAGGCTACAAACCCGAACACGAACGTTTAATAAGTGATGGAATTAGAACAGAAGCAGGAAGGATTTCTAAGGCTCCTCATGAGATGCTTATAAAGCTAAAAAGGCTGAATTCTTCACCAATCTTCACTCCGCACATCAGCAGCCAAGTAAGTGAAATAACACGACCTGCAAGTCGGGGCAGGATACAACCTACAGAATATGTCCATACACCATCGAACATCATTGTGTGGTTTCATGTTAACATGAAAGAAATGATATCTGACCACGAGAGCACCCGCACTGACTCACTGTTTCTAATTATTATTATATTCTTTTTCTAAAACAACAGCAGTGTCAAAACAACATCAAGAAATTGCCTCCTGGCTAGCGTTCTCGGCAAACCCTCATGACTATTGACTCAAATGAGCAGCCCAGCAAGTAAGTTGTTAGTTTCAATGAAAATTATAGCAGAGGCAAAAATGTCAGCCTGGGAGCTGAACTAATAAGGGAAAGAATGCGCATGAAGCTGCCGGCTCAGTTTTAAACCTCTGGAAGAATAAAGGAAAGCGCAGCCACCAAAATGAAATGGTGGGGCTGAGGTAAACGGGGAAAACCCACATCCGATGTTTTGTCCTGCAAAGCTGATGAGTGCAAGACTCTAAGCGGCGGTGGTTTAAGTACAACTTCATATGCTAAAACTCAAGATAGGGTCTATGACCCTGTATATCTAGTCTATGGTAGGTAGTGAATTAAGTGTGGGCTGATGGTTTAGCGACCCAATGCTGCTGCCAGCTGGTCTCATGGTCCTGTCTTCTGGCTTGTGCGCAGATAAAGTGACAAGGTGGGGTTAGGCAACATGGATGTGTCCTTCAAAGCAGCTCCTGAGGAAGAAACACACTTGTAAGACAGGGAGGGGGAAGTTCTTTGGGGCAAGGTCCTGAGTGGGGTGAGGAGTCGGAGGGGAAAGGTGATGAGCCACGTTGGGCTTGTTCTCCAGAGCCCCTGGCTGCCGTTCAGGCTGAAGGTCTTGGACAGAGTCCATCGACAGGCCTTCTGCCAGGGGATTTGTTACTGTGAGAGCTTGGCTTAGGCAGGATTTTATTACAAAAATTGTCTCGATTCTTCTTCTGTCTTATTAAAATCTCTCCCACCCTTCCCTTCCACCCCAGGAGGAGGAATATTTTGTATATATCTGGGTGAAACACACAAACAAATTCATTTCCCACGGATAATATATTCAGAGTGATTTGCTTTTCAGAGTCAGCAGCTCAAAATGATGAATTTATTATGCAAAGTAATAATTGCAAATTATGTTGGCAAACTCCATTCCAGAAAAAAATGGGGTATTAATATAACTAAAAGGATTAAAAAATACTGGCTGCTAACTTGGGGCTACTGCGGATATTTTAGGAGGTTATATATCTCTGTTCCATCTAAACCACCAGAGGCAGTAGCTTTCATTTTAAAGGTCTAGTGAGATACCATAATTAATGGGCCCACCTAACTGCATATGTTGCACTTGTATTGAGTAGCGGGACATGGAGCATATTGTAAAAGAAAGTGAAGGAAATGCTTAGCGTCATAAAAATTTGCATCTCTTCCTAGTGCATTTTTTGGTGCAAAGAGATGAAATGTATCAGAGTTGGAACCCAAAAGAGTTTGACTCCAGTTTTTGGGTCAAGCTAGCCTGTGACTGAACATATTTTGACTTTATGGGTCCTTAAAAGGCCTGAAATGCCTCATTAACAATTCCTTGGAGATACAGAGCATTTCCCATGGATAACTGGAGCAGTCCAGCTGCTCCAGGTGAACCCAGGGGCAAGTAGCTCTTCCTCCTTCAAGTTACCCACAGGTTCCCTGCCTGACTTGGTCCTTGACAATCATCAGCAGAAAGGGGCCCCAACAGTTGCCAGTGTTGAGGTGTCTTGTTGGCTACATGTGATTTATTTGCTCTGCTGAATCTGTACGTTATGTCAGGGATACTCAGAGGATTAATTTGCAATCAGTTTTCTTCACAGAAAAACACAGCTCTCTGTGGCTATAGAAGCATTTTCCTCTCTGGCACACATGTCTCTTTAGGAAGTACTCTGCAGTAGATTATATTCTCCAGGATAGCTTAGATTTGTGGGCAATTATGAGAAAAATATGGATAATGTGCTTGTAAACCTTGCAAGTAATAGTTGCAGTGCTAATGCTGCAATTCATAGACATGGCGCCAATGGAAAGTGATGGAGCTTGTTATATTAAAACACTAGTGACACTTCAAACATACTTTTAATGAAAGCATTACGATCTAAGTGCAAGGCTGGAATTCAAGTGCTCCACAAGTTTCCCTCCTAGCTCTGGCACACGTGCTGGTTGTGCTTTTGAGATGGTCCATAGTGCTTCACTCCCCACGAGGGTGATGCTTGGGAATCACCTGTTGCTACCAACCCTGGAGCAGCTTCTCCAGGGCTTGTGCTGTGAAAGCCTTGGTGTAGCTGGGCTTCCAGGACATGCCATCAGGCATTTTAAACCGTGGCTGCTTGTAGCTAAAGCCACAAGTGATGTGCCTTCATGAGGTGGGGATAAGGGTGATAGTTATTTAACATTTGCAAGGGACTTTGAAGACATAGGAGCTGTGGGAGTTTACACACCACTGCAAACCGAGAACAAACTGTCTAACACTTATTTCCTCACATCTTTTCTTGTAACGTTGACAGTAATTGCTATGAAAGGAGTTCCACCTTGTGGAATGAAATGACTGGGAAAAAAAAAAAAAAGAGGG
>VZZY01013789.1:0-16192 GCA_013400335.1 Eurystomus gularis
AGAGGTGTTCAAGGCTAGGTTAGCTGGGGCATTGAGTAACCTGGCATAGTAGGTGTCTCTGCCGTGGCAGGTGGGTTGGAACTAGATGATCTCTGAGGTCCTTTCCAACAGAAAACCATTCTGTGATTCTATGATTCTATGAAATACAGCATTCAGTCCAGTGCTGCAGTTGCAGATCCCTGAGGCAAGGATGCAGAGGGAACATTAAGGACTGATTTCTGCATCAAATTAATGGCCTTAGTGTTTATCTGCTGTTTTGTCACCGGGAGGAAGAGAAGCCCAGTGGCGCTATTGAGTTGAGAAGGTAGCATTTGTACATTACTACTATATATTGCAAGTACTGATAGATGGTTCAGAGAGGCAAAGCAAAGGGAGAAAATGAGGGAAGTAAATAGCAATTAGAACTTGTACCTGTCTGATTGCTGCAATAAACCGGAGAGAAAGAAATGTCATCAAGGGCAACGTAACCTCCCTTAGCACTGTTGAAAGCAACTTCAAATATTACCTGGAAATGATAGCCATTTGTTATTCATCTACATATACACAACGATAATTTTGGTACACCTCCTCAAATTACAAAACTAAGAAGTGCCTTAAAACTTTTCGCAAGTATCAAGTCTCTGAGTTACAGGAAAATTTTGAGAAAAGGTCTGAATCACAGTGTCTTGTTTCCAGCAGAGGTCACCTACAGAAAGAACTGAAGACAATAAGAAGTTTTCAGTTCAGCTTTCCTCACAGTGCTTTCCTAATAGATTATTCCTTTCCCATTAATTTGTCTAATCAGTTTTACAGCTGAGTAGAATAATGGTCTCCATAGTATGCTATGGAAGTAAGTTCTACAGTTATGTGATATAAGCAAACCCTTTGGTTTATTTTAAAACTTTTACCTGGTAATTAAGAGTTTGCAACAGCAATGTAAATTATGAGAAAAAGAGAAAAATAATCTTTTCTGTGTAATTCACAATTTTTCTGAACTTCTACCATATTCTACTTCAGTTACCTTTTTTTACAGGCTGAAAAATGTTACTTCATTAATGCCATTCCTCCATACTTCTGAAATTAATTACAATAACTACAGAGAACTCGCTTTCACATCTAAGAAAAGTACTGTATTATTAGGACCCAAGTTTGGACTCTCACCTTGTGAAAGCACAGAAAGACTGAATTGCAGGATTGTATAAGGCAGAGAATAAAGCTCAAATATTTTTCTAAATTTTTCTTCTGCAGTGGGAGGCATGAAACTCAGCATCCTCAAAAACAGATCATTGAGTCATAGAAATATGGGACTGAGAGAACATTGATGTTATTTACTAGGAACTGAAAGACCTCACATTAGTAGGACTATATAACCTCCCAAGGTACTCTGTTCAAGCACTTCACCACCTGACTTCATCTTTGCTGAATATCAAGCACCAGTACGGAAAGTAATTCCTCCTTGGCCCTTATGCAGTGGACAAAGGAAACAACAGATTGCGAGCATCTTTATAACCACCTTTCAGATTGCGAGCATCTTTATAACCACCTTTCAGATACAGGATAGCCACTGCCATGTTCCCAACTTGGCCTGAATTGGCACTGATGTCTGATGCAACCTTTAAGTCATTGCTGGACTGTACAGGAATGATTGATTTACCTCCATGGGGTACGGCGCATTGAAGTCAACTTCTGCTAGCACCCAGTCCGCAGTCTGTGCACTGTCTGTTTTCCAGATCTCTTCATAAAAGCCACTCATGTCTCTCAAGTAAACAGTAAAAACAATGCTACTCTCTTGCTTAAGTTGATAATAAAAAGATAAGCAGCCAGACATTGGGGCTGTGGTCTTTGGCGAGATTAGCTGGGCCACTTCCTGAAAATGTTTGACGTAAACAGAGTCCACATACATGTAGTGACCTAAAAGTATTAAAAAAAAACCTGGTAGAAGAACACTGTTTAAAGAACACCACTTACAAGAAGTATCAGGAGATGGGCAGGGACTAGACACATATCTCTACAACCTGGACAACAATGGTTGATTCCTAGGAAATTTTAGTAATTCTAAGAGATTTTTTTTTCCTCCTTCTCTCCCATGTACAAGTCAAAGTCGTTTGGCTAAGATACAGCTGGCAAAACAGTCAGTCTCAGCGCTTCCTTAAGTCTTTATTTGAGACCTTTATATTAATGAAAGTAATAAACTGTCTGAATTTGGAAATTGGAAAAATGTGTTGTAACTAAGTAGATTCCCTGCCTCCCAATAGCTCAGTTTAGTTTACAAGTGTAACTTTTACTGAGGCAATCCAATTAAATGAACGAGACTATAAGCCATGTGTTTCCTCACATGTTTTACTCAGCAATTAATTTACTACATCACATAAAATGGCAAATAACCTTTCTTTTGCACATTTTGCATCTTATATAATTCTGCTTGGTCTGTCTAGGATTTGGTTTCTAAATATTTTATCTTTATTGAATAGAATGGGATTTCATAAAATCCTTAAAAGAAGACTTTTGGGAGATGCTAATAAACAGAAAAATGCATTACGGATTAGTAGACTCCCTATCCCTCAATAGGCAATATGACCTGCATAATTTTCAAAGGATACAGCTTCTTAAACTTTGATTTTGGCTGACTATCTCAATTTAAACAGGACACATCTATGTACACGGATATGCTGTGCATCTGTGGCTTTTCTTCTTCTACCCTCCCAGAAACACACTATCAAACAGCATCAGCTGGTTTTTCACAAGTGGAAAACTTAGAGGAGAATGAAGTGTCAAACTCACACAGTACTTCAGCATGGACACTGCAAACTGTGCCATTAGGTTTCTTTCTACACCACTATGTTAATTAGCTAATAGTGTTCTCAAACCCAGAGATGTCACTTCTCACTTCACTCCAGTGCAAGGAGAGGAAAGGGCTTGCTTGTCTTTGGGTCTCCTCCAGCCTGCCCACTGCCAGGGTACTGGTGACATTTCAGCAGTACTTGCATGAGAAGTTGTAGGCATAATTTTTGCTCTGCAGTTTTACCACATTTTATAGCTTAATTTTGATCTCCCTGGCTGATGTACCTTCATAGCACAATTCTTGCAAAAAGAAGGCTCTTCTGTGACTTTTGGCTTCTTGGGGTCTTCTTAGTTGATGATCATCAGTGAGGGTTTGGTATGAAAGAGAAACACTGTGGCTACAAGGAAAGAGATCCCTCCCAGTTGGTGATGTTTCTATCATGTACAGTACTTTATTTAATAGGTAGAGCCACTGTCTGCTGTTGAAGTTCTCGTGAGTTAAACTTCCATCCACTTTTTATCAGTATTTAGGTGCTGTGGGGTGATGTGGGGCTGGACTGACACTCTGTACTCAACTCACACAATTGTGAAATAAATAAAAAGGCACAGCGGCATGAGTTAAGGAAAGAGGGTCAACCTTGCTTCTCATGATGTGATTCCTTGCGCCATCACAAGCATCACATTGTCTGAGCTGCACAGTGTTCTGCAACAGACAGATCTCCTGATCGTCACCTGCTGTGGTACTTCATGCAACACTACACCAAAGGCTAAGATATTCCCCAGTCCTTCTGTATGACTATGCAAAACATTCTCCTCTCAACAAGGTGGCCGGAACAATTATTTCATACAGGTCAAGTGCTGAAAATCCTTTAAGTCTTTACAGCATTCTGCCTCCAACAGACTGTATTAACAGCACCACATTTGACTGAAAGAAACAAAGTTCCTAAACTGTGCAATTTAAGCTGAGGTTCTCCACACATGTTGCAATCCCTTAGCTTTCCTACTCAACTTTCTCAATAGCCATTGGAAAGAAAACCTCTGCCAGATATACAGAGCAGTGGTACAAGATTTCAAAACATACTGTGGCCCATACTTTTTACAATGCACAGAAAGATGAACTTTCCTCCTCTCTGTCCAAAATTTTATCCTTATTTTGAGTAAATGTGAAGACTAGCAAAGGGCTTAACAACCCTATTATAAAGTTTACAGGAAAATTTTTGTGAACTTCTGCAAATTCCCCCCATCTTTTCTAATTCACTTTTTCACGTAAGTCATTCTTACCCCACCCAATGCCAGGAGAAAAGAAAGAACTCACATAATATTTTGTAGTGGAAGAGTCGTATGTGGATCATAGACTCAAATTTTCCACTATACTTCTGTTTTTCATTTGTTGCTTACCCAGTTCACTGTTAAGTGTGTGGTCTTTGGGCAGGATAGACTGAGAATTACGAATGTTCCCTCCACCAACAAACCAGTTGACATTGGGGTTCCAGCGGTTCACAAAGCCACAAAGATGATTTTCTTCAAAGTCACATTCTGCAATTGCAAACATGCCCAGCTGAGTGCGCACACTTTCATGACAGAAACTGGAAGAGAGGCTATTTCTAAGCATGGGTCTCATTTTGCATATGGCAGTGCAGATAACACCTTTATTTATAAAACTGGACGCAGCACCTAACAGCTGATAATAAATGGAAGCACATGTAGCCACAATTTTTTATCAAGTTTTGATAAAATCATTTTCCACCCTGTTCAGTCCGATCTACCTCTTCATCATTGGGCAATACAGGACTGCTGTAATTTAGAACCAAATAAAACAGACTTGAAATACACCACTTCATAGTGGCGTATAGTCAAAGTAGAACTTCCACTTGTAAATCATGGATGGCTGGAAGCAAAGCAGGACTAGTATTTCATAGCAGTAATGAGACTGCTTTGATCCTTCACAGAGCCAAAGAATTGTGACAATTTAGTTGGACTCCACCAGAGCTCCCCAGAAATGCAAAGGTCTCCCAGGCTCTTAGCCACTGAAATAATTGAACTTCATTAGCGGTTTTTGGCAAATGCCAAGAGGAAATAGCAGTAAGTGTAAATATCAAGAGAATTTTGATTCTGCAGCCTGCAAGATGCAACTGTAAGGAAACATGAGCAGGCAGACAGCAGAAATAATGCCACAGATGTTGTCTAATATTTGCAGCAGTTTAGTTTTGTGAAAATACATCCATTGTTCCTGCTTGAACAATAAGTAGCTTTATAATGAATTATTGTATGTGAAATGTACACAATGTGTGCAACCTTATCTTAAAGAATATCTACACTGAACATGGCAGCCTACTTTTCAATAAGGAAAAAGCCATTGTCTTTTTTCTAAACTCAAACCTTTAATTCAGTTTTTAAACTGCCAACAAGGCACTTTTTTCTATGCAGAGAATATGGGAGCTGAGCAGACAGTACTTACCAATACAGTATCCAGAAGTTATTTTAATTTCAAAAACTGCTATACTGGCGGATTTATCTTGTCCCATTTCACCTTCTAGTACAATCTGCACAATATAAACCACAGTGTAAATTTTAGAGTTTCAGTGATTCCATTATCACCCTGGATATTTAAACAGGATAAACAGGAGAACAAATTAAATATATGTGGGGGGCTCATCATCCTTACAGTCAGGAGAGGTGCTTTTGCTGAAAGAGCTTGGCAGAACAAATTAAAGACAGAATCAATGCCCTTCCTCAAGGACAGAAGGCACACTGAAGGACAATGAGACAAGGCAAAAAAGCCCCACACTTCTTTATATATGGATTATGGGACTCCAGTTTCCTCAGTTGTGGTATTGTGAGGGATGTGATGTGACAGGTTTTGTGCAGAAATATTCTCCTTTCAGCTTCTGACTCTTCCCAGAAGTGCACAGACCACAGGAACAGTTGAGCGCAGCTGCAGACCCAAGACCTGGGAGGTTCCATATCTGCTCCAGGACACCAGCAGCTCTACGGGGCTGCCAGGAGGTGAGGTGTCCACTGTGCTGGGAAGAGCATTGACTCTCTGCTTCAAGCCAGCTCTGCTCACTGATTTTAGGGACATAGGGGTTGATAGACTCACACTAACAGCCCTACAGGTGAGAGCCAAGAACATGGCCCAGAGCAGACCTGTTCAAAAAGCAGTCTGTACACCCCCAACGCATGCATCAGAAATCCTGTGGCATCGTCTAAAATCAGGCTTACCTTGTACTTCTTTGTGCTATTTTTTAAATCTAAGCTAGCTATGAGCCAGCTATCTGAAGGCTCCTTGGCTGACCACAGCAAACGATCAAAGCTCTCTCCTTCCTGCCTCAGGTACATGTTGAGCCTGGCAGGATCAGGTGAAGTCTCTGGAGCCGTTGCTATCTGGTATATCAGTCTGATACAGCTCCACTCCTCAGAGTACAGCTCAGGGCTGGACAGCACTGCTTTCTCACCCTCGTAAGATGTATCCACAGAAATGTAATGTCCTGGGAACAGACACACATCAGAATAATAAATGTCAGAGGCTTTGCTTTTGCATCCCTGGACAAAAATATTATTTTATAAAGGAATGGTTGTTCTGGGGCTAGGTCAGGAGATTGAGACCACGACTCATTAGTTAAAGAAGTCACTTAACCTTTCAATATCCCACTGTGCACTCACAAATGTTACTTCATGTGTCTCACAGCATTTTTAATCATAGTTTTAAAATTACTGGAAAGCTTTTGAGAAAGATGTATCACTGTAAAGCAGATTGTTAAGTATTGGCCTCTGTAAACAGATTATTTGATTGACAAGTTACACAGGCAGAAATATGCTGCAGGAATATTTATTTCTTTTACAGATCAAAACTTTTCAACTTCATTTTTATAATTTAGATTTTTGGAGCAATACATAAAGAAACAAACTTCACCCAAAAACTTATAAAGCAACTCTGGTTTCAAGGAAGAAAACTGGAAAGATACTCTTAAGTAGTACAACTAACTTGCAAATCTGCTGCTTCAAGAAAGTACTAAATATAAAGCTACATTTAAAAGTATCATCAGTCTCAATGGGATTATTTCAAAATTACTCTTTGGATGAATGTTTTAGCAGCAGGGCCTAAAACATAACCATCTCTATAAAAACAAAAGAAAGAATGAAATTAGAAGCTAAAAATGTATGAGGAGGCCAAAAAAATGCGAAAGAAACAAGATGTAGAAAAAGTGGGCAACAGTAAATGAATCACAGTGGAACATAAGCCTGGTCCTGGAGACTTTACCAACACATCAAAACCAGGAGAATAAAACAGGATACAGGAGTCACAGAAACCTGCAATGCAATGACAGAAAGCTATGAAACACAAAAGGAAAGAAAATTTAAAATAAACAAACAAAAAAAACCCCCCAACAATATAAGGCAGGACATTCATGTCTGAAATATGATTCCATAGATAACCTGGGAGATGATCCTCCTAACTTAGTGGCAATGTATATCAGACAAATCCTATTCTTGATATTAATTCTCAGCAGCCAGGCTGCAAGCTAAAGTCATAAGAGCTGTCAGGGACGGTATCAAGTCAGTCCTTCACCCAGCAGCGTATCACAGCTTTCTTCTTTAGACTCCCCACAGCATATATCTCTTCTTTAATCTCCTTTCACTTGACCACAAGGCTTGTCTCAGTTTCTGCACGTATGTAAGCACTTGCTTAATTTGGACACATCAGCAGTCAGAGTGATGTTAAATATATTGCTTGCCTTTGAGGCACACCCTCCCCTCCCAAATCCAGCCTGAACCCTCCAACTCTACTACGCCACACAGGGGTTGCTTCATAGGAGATCCCCTATTGCCTTTTCAAAAGTATTCTCTCTGATGTGAAAAAAAATCATCCACATGGACAGTCACCACTCCCTCAAGGCAGGTACACATCTGCTCCACAAGGTTCCAAAAGTCCTTTCCCATCGACCCCCAGGAAGAAGCCAGGAGCAGGCAGCAGCTCTGACAACACCTGATTCCTTGGGCAGTGCATGTTACAGCATCCCTCTGCATCTGCTCCCTCTCTCACCTGCAGACACTGTGCACAGCAACCCATTTGTGCTGTACATTTTTGCTTAACAGATGTAAGATAAATGACTGCTACCTAGTTAAGGGGTAGATGCAGCCCTAAGCAGTATAAGCGGCTGTGTAAATACAGAAAAGCTGCATTTTCTTTCCCTTTTTAGGGAATGGAATTTTTTTTGCCTCATACCATAATTTCTCCTTATATCAACTGTGTCTGGTTTTAGTCTCTCGAAGGAATATACAAAATCACTGGTTAAGTACAAGTAACTTGTTACTGCAGCAGCATATGAAAGAAAAATAAACACAGAAATAAATATTTAAAAATAGGCACCTAATGTGCCTGCCAAATACTTAATCTGCCACTACATAAAATGTGAGTGCATAAAACATCCACTTGCATACAGATATGCAGTTAGTTCACAAGAGTTAGTATGCATAGTGTTTATTTGCTGACACATGCTAGTCTGAGGTATGCAGTTTTTTTCACATGCTTGAATGATACAGGGAAATTACCAAGGCTCTATTAGAAGTCAAATGCTTCTCACACATTTGTTTTTAATTTATATATGTGGCAATACCCAGTTTGATGAATAATTTGGTTTTGGGCTAGTCTGAATTCGGATCATTTTGCTTACAAAGAAACCTACCATTCAGAACCATACCTGGCAATTTCAGTTTAGCTTTCAGCCCTATTTTGGTCAGCACTTCATGAGAAACCCCGTAGAAATAGGGGTTTCTTATAATAGTAATCTTCTGGTTTGTTTTGTTTTGGTTTTTTTTTTTTCAGAAACAGATTACTGTCAACATAGGAAAACACATTCACATAAGACCTCAAATTACCAGCTGTGAGGCTTAAATGGCTGCCTAGCTCTAAGACTTAATTATAAGTAGACTAAGGCTCTTCTAAAAAAATAGTGATTTAAAATAGAAAGAAAACCTATAGTTTCCCATAGGAGGCCATTATGGATGATTACGTCACTATAAACTTGACTCTGTGTTCCCTGTTTGCTGTACACTTGCTCTCCCTTGGTCTGATTCCTCACTAACACAAGAGCAAAGATCATGAACTCTCTTCATAATCAGGGGAGGTCTTTTTGGTTGCTTTTTTTAAAAAGACTAATTTGACTAAAAGAATTAATTCATTAAGTCTCCATAAATGGAATGTTCTCATTCCCAATCTTCTAATCATTTTAGCACAGCATCTTCTAGAAGTTTAAATGTGTCATTGACTCCACTGAAATCAATGGGAGCACAGATAGCTTTGTATGTAAGTCTCAATGCTTTGCTGATCAGGATCAGGGAGCCTGGCACTTTCCAGGATCAAGCACAGAAAATGCTAATTTTAAACTTCTTCCAAATGAATGCTTGCATTGACTAAATGGCCTTTATACTAAACTGTATTTCATTAATAGCAACAACATGTGCTATTGCTGCAGAAAGGAAGGTCTCACAATGCAGACCTCAAGGACTGAAACAGAGCAATTGTGAACAAATCAATTGTGAAGAGAGGACTCCTTGGAGTAAAGAAGCAGACAACTTTCCACACTTGTTTGTGGGAGTAACAGAAGGATATTTAGCAATCTGTGGAGAATTTGATGAATGCACAGTGCTGCAGCCTGAAATCTGTCATTAAAAATGTAACATGCAGCTTTGTTTTGCAGTCCAGTTTTTTTTCCTCAAAATCCTCCTTCTTCAAATGCCCATAGCACTTAATTTATAGCAGCCATTCAGGAGTTATCAAGAGACTTGCTACTCTTAAAAACCACATGAAAGCAAAAGAGAGGTAGTCACAAAATGCTAGGAAGAGCCTGATGACACAGAAACACAAGCATACCATTTCTGGCAATTACTTGCTCAGGGGGTAGAAGCAGCCCTAAGCAGTGCAAGGGGCTGTGCAAACATTGGAAAGCTGCACTTTCTTTCCATTTTTAGAGAATGGCATGGGGTTTTGCCATTATGGTGAAGACACTATGCAAGCTTCTTCACAGATGACAAAAGCCAGGGATCGCTAACTACCTTCAACTGCTAACTGCTAGCAGTTCCCTGGTGAAGGCAAACACCCACAGCCAGAAGAAGAGATGGGAGAAAGAGGACTCTCAGATCTATCTCCCTCACTACTCAGAGTGACAAGTAATGCATATTCTACCCACATTCCTCTAATGACTTTTTACCTACTGTCTAACTTCACTGTCTTTGCTTGACAGCTGAACCAAACTGTACAGGACCCAGCATGTGTTCATTTTACATTCCTCCATGTCCAAGCAAAATCTTAAGCCCAGGGCGTTTTAGGACCCAGTGCTTCAAGTATATTCCTCCACTATGCAACTATGCATTGCCACAGTAAGGCTCACAAAATGAGACCTCCAAAATCCTTCTGTATGCATCTCTCGCATCTTGCTGGTCTAATAAGAAGTTCCATACAGAGACTCTCTCAGTTACAGTTGGTGATACGTTAAATTTATGAGTCATTCACCCAAATGTTCCAAATCTGTATTTAATTTTTTTTTCTAAATTTATCTACCAAATAGGCATCAATACATCAGTCAGCAGTGATTTTATTAATAGTTTAGGGGGAGGGGGTTGAGACCAGCAAGACTACTTTTTTCTCCAGAACAGTGCAGAAACTATGCCGATGGCTTTCTCTGTAAAGCAAGACAAAATCACAGACATTGGCTAATAAACAAAAAACAAAACCAAATTCCATTGACAAAATGAAAAAAACCCCAAACAACTGGGATAACTAAAATTACCAGTTAGCTTTTCAATGATACATTTCCTCTGTAAAAATTTGCAAGGGTAACCACAGACATGTTAGGCTTCATAGGGTTTATATCCGACACAGCTGTTCACTTAGTTCAGCGACAGTGCAGCTTTACAAGAAAAACTGCTTGCCTATAAGCAGTGAGCTCCAAGAGAAACAGTATTAAGGAAATATGAGGCAGAAAAAGGTTGGATATTTACATTTGATTAGGCAGTCATTTACACAGAAAACTTGCAAGAAATGTCTTAAAGTTGCCAGTCACATTTGGATTTTCTTTGTACTTCCCATACAGAAACAGGAAAGAATATTACCAGGGCTCCTTAGGACAAAAACTGATTTTACTGATACCTTCTCTGCAATATCATTGTCTGGATTTTAGGCTGTGGCTTTAGGTGGTTTTAACTATTCTACTTCCCAGGGCCGGAGGGGGTGGGGGAGAGGCAGCAAAGCAGTTAACTTTTTAGGAACTATTAAGCCTTCTTACATTTCCAAAAAAAGGTAGCTAAAAATGATAAAAATACAGCCAGAGACACATCATTTTGCAAACAAAGTTTACACACGGAGACCCTCCCTCGGTACAGATGGCAATTAGATGAAGGTTCAGAGTTTAGAATTAAGAACACAGAAATTCTACCAGATACTTTATATGAGACTTTGGGTGAACCTAGGAGAAGGCTTGTGGCATCAGAAGGGAAAGCTTCTGACTCAACACTCTGCTTTTCATTCTGTTTCCTTTCAGTAGAAACCAAACTTTTTAACCGAAGTGGACATTTCTTTCTGATAATTTCTCTTGAAAAACAGAACTGTGTGGATTAACTTGAAATTTGTCCTATCTATGAAAATTACTGAAGAAATTTCTTCCTCTAATCAGCAACAGTCACCATGCATTTTGGTAAGGCTTTTTGGAGTTAAGAGTTTGAGCATGTGGTGGGGTTTTTTAAAATTTCTTTTAGGCCATTTCTTGGGAAAGCAAAAAAATTGCATGAGCAGATGACTTTCCAATTCGAGGAAAGGTTTCTGCCCTAAAAATCCATGAAGAAAGTAAAAGCAATCCTTAAATCAATCAAACACAAGAAAGTGTTTCAGCTGAGCCCAAAATATTGTGCTGGAATTAGAGATTATAGTTGCTTAAACTGCAACTATAGTGGTTATTTTTAATGACGTCAAACGAATGCAGTTTGGAATACTTTTAGTATCTTTTGACCTACAAGCAGAGGGCTGCTACCAGAGCCAGAGGTCTCTGCAGCAAGTTTTGGTCCATGAAGCCTTAAAAGCTAGGCAGCATGGGGCTACAGGGCACTGAGAGTCCTCACACCAGATCCCAGTGAATGATGCTGTGGTGCATCTCTGGCAGGGTGCTGGTGCCAGCTCCCAGCTGGCTGCAGGCCTCCCTTGCTGCCTTCATCTGCCTGCCAATGGGCAGGACCCCTCTGGGCAGCCTTGGCCACCATGTCACCAAGCCTGCCGTACATCAAGAGCCACCAAGACCTCTTGTGTGAGCAACGTCTTTCAGTAGCAGCAGTGCATCCCTGGCAGCTTGAGAAAGCATCGACTCTCATCACTGCTGCTGGACCCAAGGAGGAGGTCTGTCCACCACCCAGGCTCCTGTGAGGCCTGCCCCACACAATTCCTTTCCCAGCATGATCTGGCAGTCAGGGAAGTGTGGCAACAGCAGATCCCTCCTGCGAGAGTCGGGAGTTGGTGTTTAACCACTTCCCCTTGGCCCTCTGGAGACTTGCAGCAGCAGCAGTTCTTCCCCCAGACAGATGTATGTACAACACACAAGGGGCTGAACAGCAAAGCCTGGCCCACATTAATGAAGGTAGAAGCTCAGTCCCAAAACATCCAGGGTGGTGCCATGATTAAAAGCTACTTGACTCCACAGGGCATAGCTGGTATTTTCATTTCTGTCAAGCCACAGATGACTTTATCTCTGGTAAGCCATTAGATCCACACCAGAAGAACTGCAGGGCATATGCTAGGATCAGTTAACGTTGTCATCATAGGAAAAAACTTTCTGATCTTTAAACTTCCTTGTCTCCTCTGTGGTTTCCTAAAAGCAGCTCTGTGAAAATAGCTGGAGGATGGAGAAATAAGAGGTGGTCTCTGTTTGTTGTCTGCAGTGACTGACATGGAGTGCTACTGTCAAGGATTTTCCTCCTCGTGTGTGTCTAAAGGGGCACCTCAAACCTAAAGCTGTCATTTTTCTGCAGCAGAAGCCCGTGGTCCTGCCTGGCTGCTGTCAGATCCCTCCTCACCACCCAGGCAGGGAGGGCACCGCTAAATCTGCCCATGTGCTATTCAGTTTCTTCAGGGGAACAATGGGGTTTCCAGGCAACTCTCACAAAGCTGAGTGGTATTTATTGAAAACAAAAGCATTTTGTAGAAAAGCACAGCTTCAGGCACTGAACACACAGGGAGTTCACACAGGCAGTCATGCACCTTCCTCCAGCTGGCTGGACAGTCCTGACAACAGGATCTTGCCCAGCAGCCATTCTTCTCAGCTCACCTTACTTTACAAATTGAGTCTCTGTCTGTGGAGTGAGATTTATTGTTTGACCCTTTGTTTGCCATGACCACCAGACTGGGCCAGAGTGCTCATGTTTCCCAACCCCAGGAGCTCTTTTCCCAGTGAAGGGCTTGAATTAACTACCAGCCCCACGTCCTGCCCTGTCCTTTGGTCCCCCAGAAAGTTCAGAAACACAGCTGTTAGCAAGCCTGTCAAAAAACATAAAAGTAATACAGTTAGCCCTGAAACACTCTGTGAGTGCAGCATCTGGTGACAGCTACTACCACACTGGTAATGCCTTCCAGCCTCAATCCATTGGCCTGTGAAAGTCTGGCGAAGGTCCAGCTTGTGCTGCCGTTTTCTGTTTCTGATTTAGACTAGTTGCTCCACTGCACTGGGGACACTTCCACTTGTAAGCGCTTTTTGGCAACAGCTAGGTCCTCTTCTTGCTCTCTCTCTTGGATGTCCCAAGATCCTTACATCACGCACCAATTACACCAGATCTTCTGTTCATTCAAAACACAAGCATGTGGATTTGTTTTCTTTCACAATGACCTCACAGACTTTCATACACTTTTGAAGTTTTCTTTCTGCTTGTTCCAGCCAATCCGTCAGCCCCAGTGAGCTGTTGTCCAGACTACTTGGTTCTTCTTTTCACACTGTTCATTACACAATTTTGACAACTTTTTATCTGCCAACACAAAGGCAGAACAAAGGTCCTTCTCCAGTACCTCAAGTTTTCCTTGCAACAGCTCTTTCAAAAAGCCATCTCTGTGATTTCTATCAGCTGGTACACTTGAGCAAGATGTAGGTAAGATTTAGAGACATCAGATTCTCTGCTGTGAATTTCTGAATCTGAAGTAACTTAGAAAAGCCTTTTCTTTATTCTTTGGCATCTTAAATCAGTTTCCATTGTCCCCAGTGCTCAGGGAATATTAAAGATAAAAAGCTGATAGAGCAGAAATCATCAGGCATCTATTTGTTCACAGTGCTCATCACTTTTATCATTAGCTCTAGCCTTTTGCTAAATCAAGTTTCCACCAGGACCAAGTACACTGTGATAGCTCCTCCAGCACAGCTGCTTGTCCTAGCAAAGTGCATCACAGGGCTGCCTTCCTTCAGCAAAAGAATATGAAATTTCGCTCCTGCAGTATTTCCTTTCATTATGTTGTCTATTTACTTTGTTCATTGCTCCTTTCATTTACCTATGCAGATGCACATGGTGTAGTAGAGTATGCCTGTAACATACTATGAGCTCTGCTTTGTATTATGTGCTGAGCACATCTCAGCTTGCCCAAGGCAAACCTACCCATCTGCAGTCCACACGGCTTTAGCACTTTTTTGAAGAAGAATCCATCAGATCTGCAATCCAGACCAACCTGTAGGCCCACAACCCACAGGGGAACCAACATGAGGAAACTGATGAGACCAGACCATAAGAACAAGGGACTTCTCCTTGTATTTTAAGTTTCTGTGGCCACGCTTCTCCTGGGAGCAGTGACAAGCACAGCTATGGGGAGTAAGCATTTGAGAGAGAGATAAGATACACCCAACCAACCCTGATTTTGTTGCTGAATTTCAGGATTTGCAATAACCTGGAAGATCATGCTTTTGTGCTAAAAAAGCAAAGACTTCTTGATTGAGAAACTTCCTCAGTATGCTCCAAAGGGATTCAACTAAAAGCCTGTGGCACTCACTGTATAAGCAAAACTCTGAGGCAAACCTGCACTCAGCCAGGGCATTGTGAAGACTCTGGTCACAGCAAGCAGTGCCCTGGGAAGGAGAGGACAGCCTTGGAGCTGTGACAGGCAGGAACAAGAGTCTGCCCAGCATGGCTTGGCTTAGGTGCATGGGGGAGCAGGGTCACAGCGTGCAGGGGGTCCTGGGCCAGGCTGCAACACTGCCCTTTGGGAATCTACAGACCACAGGGACACACTCAGTGAAAGATTATAAAAGCAAAACTGTTCTACTTCATGGATCTGCTCTCTCTTATTTGCCAAATCACTTGGTCTACTGCATTACCCTGAAAACCAGCTCATGTTCCTAAACACTTGTCTGTCTACCCCAGCTACATCAAATCAACTAATAAAATGTAATCTTTTTCTGCAAGCCTTGTCTGTCCAAGGAAAGTTATAGATGTGCTTGGCCTATAAAGATTACATTTACTCTCATACTTCCTTGGGCCCTTGGTCCTACATAGACTGAAAAAGTATTTGAAGTATTTATTTGGTTTCCCTGGCTTCAGAGGTTGAACTCTCTTGAGTTCAGTTTCCTGCTTTTGGTAAGATCAGTGGTTTCATACTCTTCTTCTTTTTATACCAGGATCGTTAGGGTGACTGTCAGGCTTATGGTGGGCTGATCAGTGATCTCACATCACAAAATACAAACAGAACCACTAACAGACAAGGTACAGATTTATAGCTATGTCCTGAAAGAGCTGACTACAAAAAGTGCTTACAGATGAGCTAATCAGATCCTGAGCAGTGCTAGCAATAACCTGATAGAAGGTCACCAGAGGGGATCAGCCTAGGCACACCACCAGTTTCCAAAAGCTATTGGAGGTGACCGTCTTGTAAACTAGTTTATCACTGGCTGCCGCTGTAGCAGTCCCTTAGCTGTTGCTGTGTTTACTCAATAGCCACTCTCAAGTAATCTACTGTAAGCAAGAAAGCAGCTAGTGGTGATTCATCTTTTGATCCAGCAATTCATCCTGGACCAGGAACACGCAATGGTGAGGATACAGCCTCTGCAACCACAAAACCTGCAGCCAAGGAACACCTCTGTTGATGTTGAACATCACAACCATGAGGACAATGGCTAATTATTCCTGGAGCTCTGCAAAACTGCACCTGGCAGTTAGCCACTTCAAAGATCAACATTGCTGGCTTCATTTACCAGGGGTACTTCTAAGCTTGCAGTCCTGTACATCATTCCTGCCTGGCAGGCGGCTGGTAGCAATGGAGGATGTGTGTGAGTGTGTACAGACAGACTGAGCCAAAATCCACAAAATTGGAGAACAGGGATTTTCAAATGTTATCAGAATAGTCTTAGGTTAGACAGTTGTAATCTCTAAAACATCTCAGGGACATTTTAGGGGAATGGCTCATAGAATCATAGAATCA
>VZZY01013795.1:0-11302 GCA_013400335.1 Eurystomus gularis
TTTTTATGAGGGCTTGTAGTGACCAGACAAGGAGTAACAGCTTCAGATTTGAAGATAGTAGATTTAGATTAGAAATTAGGAAGGAGTTCTTCACTCTGAGGTTGATAAAACACTGGAACAGCTTGTCCAAGGAAGCTGTGGGTGCTCCAACACTGGATATGTTCAACGCCAGGTTGGACAGGGCCTTGGCAACCTGGTCCAGTGGGATGTGTTCCTGCTATGGCAGGGGGTTTGGAACTACATAATCTTTAAGGTCTCTTCCAACCCAAACCTGTCTAGGATTCTATGATTCTGCTGCAAAAAAATGCTATAAAAGGAAAAAAATGCTATATAAGGAAATTAATCGAGACTGACTTTTGGTGCTAGAGTAGACAGAATTTGCAAAATAATATTCTATAGAGGGACAAGCAAGACAAGCAGATGTGCTCTTTGTTTGCCTCACAACCTCAGATCTTTCAAAATGGCATTTTATATAAAAGCATGAATTAATTCCAGAACAACTCTGGAAAGAAGCACACACTCATTCCTTTATTATATACACAGTCTAAAAGCTCAAGTGAAGAACTCAGTGTCTGAGGACTGTAGCTTCCCAGCAGGGCTCTTTGTACAAATGTTTTAGCCCTCATAGATATTCCACTACAAATGTAGTATGTAAGTTGAAACCATCGCCCCTTATGTCTATTTCAGATGCTTTAGGTCTCCATTCTTTTACTTTTCATGACAGTTTTCACCACTGGATTTATCTCTGCCATATGTCTTTGAAAAACAGCTTTCACTAGGAGACAGGCAGGTTTTGCAATGCTTGTACGGTCTCAGTTCTCCGTATATTTGTATTTTTCAGATTCTGAAGCAATTAGAAGAACTATAGTGGGTATTTACAACTTCTTTCTGGTATTGTTTGAAATAACACAGGAAGAAATTTTACGTAGGAATAATATATTTTGACATTGTATTTCACCTTTCTATCTGGTCCCTAAGCTCCAAAGTTAGCTCAGTAATGATAATATCAGGTAAACATAACTTTTCTGATTGTGTTCTGAAAGTGCTTTTCTGGGGTTAAAAGATGCTTTCAGAGAAATAAATTACTTTGTGTTTTAAGCCACGTGTTTCAGGCAATATAAAATTGCATAACAGTTTATTACTCCTCAAGAAGATTCAGAGTAATTAAAGGCTTGAATATATAGGAACATACCACAGAAAGTATAATAGCCCTCACAGATTCCTATGGGTCAGAAAACAAGGATATACGCAGGACCAACGATTCTTCTACTGAAGAGAGCAGAAAAAATAATTGTCACTTGAGACCTTTGTCTGAAAAGTCAAAACATACTTTATTCTTAGTATTTTATGGGGGAAATATGTCATGATCACATTGATGCTGAGATCAGTTACACATCCACATGCTCAGAGCTTGCAGGATACTCTTGGTGTTAAACAGTGTTGATTACTAAAAGTAGCAGGACTCATGTGCCAGATCATTAAAAATATCGTGTCGTTTCCTGCAGACATATAAAGGTGAGGACTTAACATATAAAGATATCAGTATCTTTCCAGATAAAAACCAAGGTTTTGCTAGAGTTTTGCCACAAAGCCGTTTTTCTAAACTGATGCATGTACTGGTGATGCCTTTCAGTTCAAAAAAATAAATAACACAAAGCCTGTTTTTTGTTAGTGTTGTTGTATCTTAAACACGCAAACTAATGAACAGATGGGTTAGTGTAGATAACCCCAGAGAAAAACTGACACACAAGTCAAGTTTGCAGTATTTTATTTCGATATTTTAAATAAAGCAGTATACAGAGTACTGAGGGAGAAATGGTTTGACATTTCAACATATTCTCTTTCCCAGAGAAGTTGTCAGTGTTTAGCACATTAGTTTCAATGAGTGGTCTTCCATCTTTTTCATATTGTGTATTAATGATGCATTTTGGATCAAGATCTGCTTGTTTGACCACAAATCTGTGGCACTACCAGATGGAAAGAACGTGCTCATTTCAATCGGTTTGGTCCATCTCCTTTGCCAGCAAGGAGTGTTCACTTCAGCACAGTTTCGATTTATATTCTATTTAGCATAAGTGCAGCAAATGATGACAAGTTAACCACTCCCTGTGGAAGACCAGAGCTTGTTCCAGTTGCTTGCAATACTAAATTCCTTGCATGTGGCTTGTTTCCGAAAGGATAGATTCTGGGAAGCTATGAAGGTCTTTGTGTTTGGACAACCTGGTCAAATTGTACACAAATCCATATTTTAAGCCATCTTTTCTCCTTAATCTTAATTAATCCTTAATCTCCTTAACGTGTAGCAGTCCAGCTGGTTTTGGTGTGTGGTTTTATATCGCCGTGCACTTGACAGGTCCAGATGAAGAGCTGGTGCAGCCCTGTGTCCTGCAAGACCTCTCTTGGCGTAGTGCCCAAAAGCAAAATTTGAGTTCACAGGTTTTGCTTGAGGCAATTAGCAAGACATGGATCAGCGCAGATATGCCTGCACACCCCCCATTAGTGCCTGTAGAAGAGTTTTTGGAAAAGGCCCATTGTACTGCCTGTTCTTCCCGGAGTATCTTTTTATGTGCAGATTACACAAGGAGAAGATAAGGCATTACAAAAGTGAGTCCCTTTATACAGCTGGTTCCCCTCTGTGAAGCTTTACCAGTGGAAAAGCCGCAGGCAGCAAAAACAAGGTAGCCCATGATTGTGTTTGATTGTTGCTTGGGAAGAGCTTTACACCATTTCCAGCAAGAATGCCATCTCAAACTTTGATGGAGGAAATTTTCCTTGGGCAGATGATGTATAGTAATTTTTAGAGTAGATAATAAATATCGTCTCTTACTAATGCATTCCATTTTATTAGCTAGATCAATATTGCTGTAATTTCTAGCCATTAGCATCTCATTGCTGCACAGTACATAAAAATATTTACATTAACACTGATCAAAATTGCAACAGCATATATTAAAATATGAATGACATATAATCAGAATTTGCTGTTTCTACTGCCTCCAGTTATTTGTGACCCCAGATATGAAGTTCAAGTTTACACTTAATAGCACAATTATGTAAATCTGTAATTCTAACACTGAATTACAGCTGGTAATGATCAATAATTATATTTATGTATGATGTGAAGTTAATACTGCCACCATAGATTAATGTAAACAACAAAATTATTTCTGCAGTCAAGAGCTAACAAATCATCATAAACAAAGAGAACTAAAACAATCTCTTCGGAGCTTAATTCCCCCAGCGTAGTAAACAGATTTTTTATTTCCAATGAATGTAAAAGCACTGATTAAAGAAAACACATCTCTACAAAAATTGCACAATGGCTGTATCTGTTAGTACAGTTTTTTTTTTTTAAAGAATCTTTGAAACAGAGTTTGTTTGACAGAAAGAAAAATCTCTCCAAAGAAATCTGGATAATAATTTTGGTGGAAGAGTTCTGGGGGAAAATAAACCCTGAGGAAAGAAAGCAGATTAAAAAGAAAACAGAGTGAGGGATAATCAAACACAATATTTCATAACTTCAGAGCTCTTCAGAGTTCGCTCACCTGTAATATTGTTCTCTGCTGAAAAGGACAACAGGGAACTGCATAATGGGACAGAATGGTCCTTGGAGCAGCTTGGAGCTGGCTGGAGCAGGTGATAGCAAAGAAAATTTGTCCTGGTTTGTTCACTATTCTTCCAGGAATACAAGAATACAGTAAGGACATTTTTTGCCTTCCAAAAACTTCCATCCTGACATTTTTCCACCTTGTTTGATTTTGCCAGTGCTCCAAACTGGGTCTACCATGTAGGAGAGGCTGGTTCTGTTTAGTTAGATAGGTGACCCATGTACACAGATACTGTGATGCATGTTCCCTTGCAGGATTCGATCAAAATCTACCTTACAGACATAAAACCCAGATAAAGCTGTGTATGGCTGATTAATATGGGCTGCACTTACTTTTCAAATAAGAAGCTTGTCTGCCTGTCAACATACCAAGTGACAAAGGTGCAGAACGGCACTCTGGCTGGAGAAGTGTTTTTAAGGTGTTCTTGGGGAGGAACAGTGTCTGGTGTGAGCTTCAGCAGGCATGGAATCATAGAATTGTTCAGATTAGGAAAGACATTAAAGATCATCGAGTACAACTGTCAACCCAAGACTCCTGTGTCATCAGTAAACTACGGCCCTCAACACTACGTCTCCACAGCTTTGAAACCAGTCCAGGGATGGGGCCTGGAGCAGTCTGGGACAGCCCTTCACAGCCCTTGTGGGGAAGAAATTATTCCTCATGTCCAACCTAAACCTCCCCTGGTGAAACTTGAGGCCGTTTCCTCTTGTCCTGTCGCTTGTTCCTTGGGAGAAGAGCACAACCCCGATGTCGCGATTGGGTGAGCAGAGGTCCGCGCACCTGGATCCAACCTCCTTTCAGGGAGTTCTTATTTCAGGCAGTTCCTATTTCTCCTACAAATGGCAGATTTTCAAAAATGAGCATCATGGCAACATGGAAGGAAATGTCTTCAAGTGCAGAAAAAATGGTATTGCAAACTCAGAGCAGGGGAAATAATCGTCATGTATCTTTAGAAAATGTCAGCAAAGATGGTTTTGGAGCACAAGTTGAACTTCCTCTGCAGTGCCAAGGGACCAATTCACAATGTACCAAGGGCCTTCACTGATTTCAGTGAGCTTCGACTTACTCCTTAACTCTGCTTGTTCTCTGATACATATAGATTAATTTTTTAAAAAATTAGTGCTGCCAGATGAGGCTTATGCTTCTATTAAATGTTTCTCTCTGCAGAAGGAGGTCTAATGACAGCTTTTAGCCAAATCCACTTATTTACAAGCTTGAAACAACAGTAAAGCCACGAGTTCAGTAGGAAGCCTGTGCTGCAGAGCCCTGGAGGAATGGAAATTGTGTGTATTACTTACTAATGGGCTTTTTTAGGGGTTTAGTAAACACGCAAGTACAAGGAGGGGAGAATATAATTGCATTAATTATTTTTAAAAATCAGCAGTAATTAATACAAATAAAATAAAAAACAGTTTTGTAGTAGGCCTCTTTTTGGCACTTGAATGATGAAAGAAAGCTGCCAAGTTTATTACTGTTTTTTGATTTGTTGTCAGACAGTGCCCTGAGTGGGTGGAAGGTTGGCTCACAACTTTTAATTTTATTTTTTTAAGCAGTTAATTTCTGCAAGCTGTTGTGAAAATGAGAAGATTAGGAAGTGAAGACTGGGGAGGGAGCTAACCACCTCTTGTAGCAGGGAAATTGTTTGAACAAAATGGGGAGAGTTGATATCATTTTGGTATTAATTTTGTGTTGGTCTTCCTTTACATACTTTTTTCACTTTACTTCCCTTATATCTGCAATATTTCCTTTCAAATTAGCTTTCTGACTAGGAAAGCTTTTGTTAAATAAATAGCAAAACATTAAAAAACGTTTAGCTGTACAATAGAATCAAATGGGGAAGCCAAAGAAACAGAAAACAAAACCAAGAGAAACACTCTTAAGCCTAAATGGAATCTTACAACAACATTAAGCTTAATCCACAGTCTTTAGAATAAATTTAAAGCAGACTCAAAGTTTATAAAAAAGGCTAACTGGAGGATTAAAAGAAAAGAATAGGGAAGGAAAGAGAAGTCCTGAGAACAAGTCATTGTGAGGCTCAAGGGTACTGATCTCAAAAATTGCTGAGGTGGCCCTAGTTCCAGTCATGTGTTTTAATTCACTTAGCATCTGCAGGAAAACCAGGGGAATCCCATTTTATGGCAAACAATTTATGAAAGATCTAGTCCCCTGCATTGAGAATGTGAGTCTGCAGGAATTTTTGCAAAAATAAATGAAAAGTGTCTCCTGCATTTCTTGATTCATGTCCACAGTAATTTCCGTGGAGAAAAGAAGTGTATGACATACTAAAAACCAAAGGGGATCAAGTAATTATGCTCAAAATTGAAATAATAATCAGGCTGCATCAAAGAGTGAATTTGGTATGGGTTTAGTACAGGATACTCACCCAGTTTATTTCAGAGTAGTGACTCACTCTGAAACCTTCTCCCCATCCACACTCAACTTGAAAACTATGCCAAAAGAAGCAGCCTGGGAAAGTACTTCTTTGGGGATCTTTTCTTCCCATAAAACCTTCATAAAATCTTTTAGTATGTCAACATAATCCAGAGCTGTAGTTAACTCTGTTAATGTGAAGAGTTACTAATGTTTGGCATACTAATTATATGAAAGAATATTGGATAATTGAGGCAGAATTTATATTGACCACAGCCAGAACAAAGTTTAAAGTAAAGCACCTGAAGAGGTTTTTCTTCTACCTGGGTCACCATATAACACAGATTTCCCTCCACAGCCTGTAATATTCCCTAGATGCTTCTTTGAATGTTCCTTATCCTGCAGGAATTATTCATTAACTGGGAGGGAACAAGCAGTTTTCATTTATTTGGTGCTCTTCATGTGGTGAAACAAAGAAGACTGGGTTAGAAAATATGTATATGTTTCAGCATAAAAACTTTTATCAGTGTTTCTGAGGTAAAGAATTTAAAATACTTTCATTGTTGAGTATAGAACTCTAGGAAATATTCCTAGAAATATGTGACTGGAGCAACCATTAAAAAGCCAAACATGGGTATTAAGATCATGGAAACACCATTTTAATTTAAGCCATATGCAGAACGATGGTAGTGAAACTACTTAAGTCATATTTACCACAGTAGAAAATAATGTGGATCACGATACAGAGCGTAAGTGCACATGTTACTGAAATTTTTTCCATCCTTCTGACAAATTTGGAAACTGATATAAAAAACTTGTAAAGAAGCAGAACAAGTATTCAAAAGTATCATACTTGAGGGCTAGCCAGAGGCAAAGAGAAAAGTCATAGTTTTGAGTTCTCCATTATTGGCCTGTTTTGATAGTTTAACCGTTGTGGGGGATGTGCTTCTGTGCAAGTGTCACATTTGTGAAAGACACCTCGCTATCAAATCATTCAAAATGAAGAGCCAAAAATATCCTTCTGATGCTCTATGTAAAGAGACATATTGCCGACGTGGTTTTGAAACGGTGGTCGTGCTGCAAGTTTTGACCCCTGGAGCACAACACAAGTACGAACTGGAAACTCTTCGGCAGAACATAGCAACCCTCTCACAATTATCCTGGCAAAGACAGGGAATTTCTGATAGGATATAAAATAAAATTCAAAGCACTGGAACTTTGTTTGTATGAGAGGTGGCTCAGAGTACGCTGTGTCAAATAAAGGACCACAATGAACAATGAGGGCATTGCTACTCAAGAAAATAAAGCAGGAAGATAATTATGTGTCACTACAGTTGAATACAGAAAGATTTTGTGGAAAGAGTCACCTACCCCTTTGATTGTGTGTAAAACACAAAAAAAAGATTGTGGTGAAAATGAGTTTGTTTAGCTCCAGCAGTAATAGCGTCATTGAGATGGTGACAGCTCGTAAACAGACATGGGAAACGTATCATGGCAGGACAGCAAGGTTGCTTTCCCCCCTCCAACCCTGGTGAGCAAGTAGAAGCACAATTAGAAATTTGCTCAGGTCTTGGTCAAAGAAATTGTTTCAAAACAAGGACAGCTGTATGTTCAGGAGGTGTCAGAAGCGCATCCTGAGACCTATTTTAAAATTAGCAAGCCTGGCCAAATTAGCACGACTGAAATATCACTGTTTGTGAGGGAATTAAAAAAAACCCCCACCACTCCAAGAAGGAGTGAGAGCTGCTGGGAAAGGCGCTAAAAGAGACCAACTACTCTGCAGAGAAACCAAAACCCTCCTGTACAGAGAATGACTCAGTGGAGGGAAAAAGAGGATACAGACTATTTCCACCCCCAGCCCTCCATCTACTTGTAGATCCATGCAAGACCAACCCATAACCTGCACCAAGGGTTGATGTGACCTTCTCAAGCATTTCATGGGTGGAACGCGGTCGGCAGAGAGTTTGCCTGTTTATGCAGGGTGGTCTTGCAGGAGTCAGCGCTGTCCTGGACTTTAGGTTTGCTGTGCCTCTGAAGAATGGTTTCAGAGCCCAGAGCTGTGACAGGGCCTTCAGTGATCAATGGTATTGGTTGACCATAGGATCGGAGAATGGTTTGGGTTGGAAAAGATTACCTCGTTCCAACCCCTCTGCCATGGGCAGGGACACCTCCTATTAGACTGCCCAAACATTGATTTTGAATGCAGCAGTGAGTAGAATTCAGAAGAGCTGTGCTGTTTGTTCTGCACCCTTCACCTATGGGTCAAACACACAAGCTCCCCCCTCGCATTATACAGGGGAATCACCCCTGGCAGCTTTATTTGGGGGAACTACTTGTGAATAGTGTTGCTCCACACTTTCTTTAAACTGAACATGCTTTCCCAGTACCACCTCTTCTAACTGGAAAGCAATGCTTCCCAAACTTGAGCGTGGTCTTTTCTCCTCTCAGCTGACCATATGTTTAGGTTGGATATTAGGAAAAATTTATTCCATGAAAGGGTTGTCAAGCCCTGTCTCAGGCTGCCCAGGGCGGCGGTGAAGTCACCGTCCCTGGAGGTGTTTCAAAGCTGTGGAGATGTGGTGCTGAGGGACATGGGTTAGTGGTGCCCTGGCAGTGCTGGGTTAATGGTTGGGCTTGATGGTCTTAAAGGTCTCCTCTAACTAAAACTTCTATGATTCTATGTTTCCATATATATGTGCTCAAAAAAGCGCTAAAGTTATAGCTATATACGTGCTAGAACTTGTTACAAGTCATCGAATTCTCCATTAAGACTCTGCACTGCACTAATTTTCTGTAATTTTGTTAGAGGATTCCACCTTTAAGAAGCACATTTGCAATGGGGAGTTCAAGTTTGCTCCTTACCTCATTACTTTAGTGTCTTTTACCAGTTAGTTCAACACCTGGTGTCTTACCTTCAGCAAAGGGCATGTACTTGTGCTTGTATTGAAAATAAAGAATGCACTGAGGGTGGGAGCTGAGGAGTTGCTTGGTAAGAGTATGTAAGGTGAGACATTTGAGGAGGAATCAGAAAAAAGTCAGTCAAACTGTAGTAATCATTTGAATGAAACTACTTCTTTAGTATATGCCATGGGTTGCTAACATTTGTCTAATATACTCCAGAAACAATACAGAGGATTTACTCAAAACTGTTTTGATATCAGTCTTAGAAATCGACAGTTAGCATCTATTATCACTTGTAAAGTACCAATTACTAGCACTGCTACAATCCCATTTTTAGTCTCAGTACCTCATTACGTGTAGTGGTTACATGTAAAACAGCACAAGATATCCATCAGATTCTTTTAAAATACAAATTTAAATCTTAAGTAATCATTCCCAAAACATACACCCACCGTCCAAAGCAATTCACATCAATGCCTGATATTTCTACAGCAGCACTGATATCATCATTTAAAAGCTGTCAAACAATCAAAGAATGACTGGAAAGGAAGAAATCAACTGGAAAAAATTATCTATTTTCTGCATTGTGATGAAGACCCACTAACAAAAAATATATTTACTACTTATAAAAAAACCCCGGTGATTACTTTGTTTTGCTTACTTCAGTTTCCTTAGGCATAACACCTAATCTTGCAATTTCCCAGCACTTCAGAAATCTGGCATTTGTGGTGCTTTTGTGTAGGGAACTGTCAACAGTTTATAAGTGAGCTCAGGCTTTAGAAGGAGGGCCTTTAGGGAGGTTGTTTATTTTCTATTTGTTCTAATTCTCCCTCATTGAAAGCCTGGAAAACAAGATTTTTCACGGAAATACTCTCAGAAACGTGGGGTTTTTTTCTAGCTGTGTTAGAAGCCTCTCCTATCTCAATCAATAAAGACATAAGGCTGATGGTCAAAACCAAAGCATTAATGAAGCCTGCAGCTGTTATTGCAATATAGCAACTTAATTTACATGTAAGCAAGCAACATTCTCCATAACTTATCTTTTTACCTTTCTGCCACCAGGAGATGTAATGGCATCATCTAGATGACCATTGCCTCCAGAGTAAACCTCCCAGATACATATTTCGCTCTTGCTTTCTCTAGATTGGCAAAAATGTTTGCACTTCTAATAAAAGTTATATTTTACTGTACACATCTGGAAATTACCATGCAAGCAAGGAGTAAATCTTAATTTTAAGGGAAGACCTTATTGCAGCCTTCCACTATCTGAAGTGGGCCTACAAGAAGGCAGGGGAGGGACATCTTACAAAAGCCTGTTGTGATAGGACAATGGGTAATGGTTTCAAACTGGAAGAGGGGAGATACAGATTGGAAATTAGAGGGTGGTGAGACACTGGCAGAGGTTGCCCAACAAAGCTGTGGATGCTCCATGCCTGCGAGTGTCCAAGGCCAGGCTGGATGGGGCTTTGAGCAACCTGGTCTAGTGGGAAGTGTCCCTGCCATGGCAGGGGGTTGGAACTAGGTGATCTTTGAGGTTCCTTCCAACCCAAACCGTTCTATGATTCTAAGTCACTTTGAAGAGCCCACAGTCAATGCATATCTTAAAAATTTTAATTGTTCATTGTCTTGCAAATGCCTATCTCTCTGGCATGCTGCCTCCTTGTTCAGCAAAGAAGCTAAAAGAAATACTTTGTAATGCCAGCTGTCAACTGCTGCTGTCCTTTGACCACTCCCACATGATAAAGATTTGGTGGTTGATGATCTTACCTTGATCCTCTACAAGAAAAAATCATCGACCCTGGTGGACTCTGAGGCAATGCTTGATCATTATCCTCCAGGAGGTTGAGTTTATGATCCATGAGGTGTGATGTTCTGAAGGAAATCTCACTCTGTACCAAGATCCTTCACCTCTTACCTAGGCCTGTTCTTCATCCTATTTATCTCCTAAAACAGAGAGTGGGCTGAAATTTAGTGATAATTTAGATGACCATCAACTCAACATTCACATCAATTTTAATTAATTTTTCCCATGGATTAGCCAAAATCATGAACTGCATAAATACTAGGAGGACCAAACAAAACAGGGTGGGAAATGTGTTTTGAACAGTACACCACCTGTACATCTGAACTGCTAAAAGTAATGGGTACTCAAAAGGCTATGGACAGAAAGTCCATTTCTACCTGCCATTGACTAAAAGATCATATTTCTTTTTACTCGACACTTGCTTGCTCCTGAGGATCTCTTTATTTGGGTTTCTAGTTTTTACTACAACCCATAACATGCAAAAATAAAATTATTTACTATAGAAGTTCAAAAGGTACAAGCTGCTGCTGAGTAGCTCTGAGGAAAGAGACTTGGGAGTCCAGGTGGACAACAGGCTGACCATGAGCAAGCAGTGTGCCCTTGTGGCCAAGAATGCCAA
>VZZY01013801.1:2443-14512 GCA_013400335.1 Eurystomus gularis
AAGGAGATGAATACAGAACAACTAGAAATTTAAGAAATCAGCAGCATTCTGGAAAATGAAGAAGTCCCAGTCAGCACAGTTATCGTATTCACTTTGCTTGTTTGTTGAAGAAGCATTCAGGAAACCAGGTGGGAGAAGGTTGTAGGCTGCCTCAGAAGCCCATGAAACTCAAACAGACATTTCCTCTGTTCTGCATTTTAGACCTGCATCTATTATGCACATTGAAGAGTCTATTTAATCCAATTAAAATTGGCACCAACATAAATTGAAGAGAGAAGAGGGTGTATCCTCCCTTCCCATTGGTGCTCAGTTGTTCTTGCCCCTCCCCAAGCCTCTTCCACACCTCTTTCCCCCTTTTCCGGGGGAAACAAAATAAAATAAAAAGAAGTGTCTAGCATGCATATGTAACAGCTGTTAAAACAGTATAATTGCATAAAAAGTAAAGTACCTATGCAGATAAATTTAAAAAGGACATTTCTATTTCCAACACCTCCTTCTACTGAACAATAGTTCATCCACAAAGAAGAAATAGAAATAGCTTCCAATTAACCTTCAGGTATGTAGTCCTAGATAAAATCCATCTCATTAATTCAATGTAAATGTCAATAGATGTACAGTTTTAATACTGAATCTTATATTCAAAAGAAAAAAAAGGGCTGTAAATACAGTCTAAAGATGACACAGAGAAAATGCAGCTTCTGGGAGGAAATAGGATAACATGCAGATGCACAATTTTCTCACCTACCTCTGTGCTCATCCAAGGACTGCCTAGCAGGCTGTTTGCTTCTCACTACATCTAGTGTACACCCCTTTTTTGGCAGTGGCTACACTGTGATCTTTTTCCACCTCTCTTCTTCTTCCCTGATCTCACTGCTGTGCTCTCTGCCTCCTGTGCCTCATGTCCAAACTTCCATTGTAAGATACACAGGACTGATGAAGACTCTGCCTAACTGCTTCTAGTGTCTAAACATAGGAAGCAAGAAAATTTTGGGGCAGGATGAATAGTTAGGGTAGGGTTTCTTTAATTGCATCAGAGAGTGCATTCCATCCCAGGCACTTGAATTCATACAGTCTTGTGGCTAGGCTAAGGACAGTAGGGAAAATGGCGTGTAGTGTCACAATACCTTCCTTTGGTTCTGGCTACATTAAAACCCAGCCAACTTATTAGCAGCATCAATTCTTGAAAGTAATCCATGTCATGCAAAGAGCAATCAAAGTAGAATAACTGTATTTTCCAAGACAGTTTACATTTTAGTCAGACTTCTGAAACAGTTAACAAGCAAGTAAGCAAACAGCCTAGCTAAATGTTACTTCTCTGTAACCAGAAATAAAGAAAATGCTGCCTTAGCATATGTCTTTCAGGTGAAATGATAAAGAAGAAAGAAAATTTCTAGGGAGTTTCTATTCTATTATTAAGCTAGTACTTCTAATTTCATTTCAGCAGCACTTGTTTCTTTTCTGTTTTATTAATTGTCTGATGAAGGAAACTTGCTACCACAAAGCAACATACAAGCACCTACATTATTAGTGATTCTTTAAAGTAACACTTGGGAACGTATCACTGGCTTTGTATCAAATATAGCTGATGTAGAGAGCTCTTTCCTCTGTTTTCCTTAAAGTTTTAGACTATCACTTAAATATATTTATTACTTAATGATTGGCATAAAGACCCTTATTTGCACAGCTGGGATAATGTCTGTTCACAGGCATCCAGAGTGATATATTCTGCAATTGCAACTAATCTGTTTTGTCTAAGTGTTTGTTCTCAGAGGCCAATGTCTGTCTGGAAAGTTCTTGTGTGTTAGAATGAACGTTATTTCTTTCAGTGGTTTCTATTTATCACTGTGCTGTGGGACACTACTGGCAATTTAGAAAAGAATAATGCCCTCCAGGTTAGAGACCAACAGCAGGAGCTGCTCCCATAAAGACAAATGTACTAAAGATTTATCTGTTTACCTATGTAATTTTTTCCTCTTTAAGATACCAAGGGATTTTTGTGCATCATTTGCTACTGATTTGTAAGAGGTTGATGTCTAAAGTAAAGAAACATAGCACCTTAGCCTTCTCTTACCAAAAATTCTTCATCTTTTAGACAGTTTGAAGAGAACAAAAATTATTTTATAGTTCAATATATTTGCAGAACTCCTAATGAAGCTACTAAACATATAATTACCTTACTGATGCTGAGTACATTAATGGTTTGATTCTCAGAAGAATGGAGGGGTAGGGAGGGGAAAGCAGCTGTCATGTTTCCAGGAGCTATTTCCAAGTACTAAAGATAGGCTGTGCATTTAAAACTTCCACTTACAGAAAATAATGATAAAAGTCTAAGAATTAATGCTGTGTTGAATTAATACATTCATTACAGACTTAATTTGTTTTTGTATACTGAGCTGGCATATGGAATCCTCATTAAATCTAATGACATGCTGCTTTCAGTATATTTGTTATTAAAAACAGCAATAACAAATTATTTTAAGAAATATTGAGATCAATTTTAAAATTAAAAAACATAGGAACAACATCATCAATTGTAGATTTTAATTTGCTGCACTGGAAGAAACACGCAAAAGCTTTAAAAACTGAACTTAGGTATAACATTTTATGTAGGTAATTTTGCATATATAGACTTTTATGTGTGTGGGGGGGTTATAAGTGTAAAATTATATGCAAAATGCAAGTGGATTATTAAAGGATAATTAAAGGTTTAGAAGTTTCTACTCATCTGATTTTTTCTAGTGACTAAGTAAAGAATAAGGACCTGTCTCTCTTTCTGGAGGTCTGCTTCTAGAAGGACGTTCACCTAGTTTTTCATATCTAAAGTCTTCTTGCTAAAAAAAAAAAAAGAAAAACTATCTAATGTAATGTTTGGAAGGATGAGTGAAAACAAATAGGCTGGCTGACTGGGGATGGAGTAAATTGGGAACTTTGTCAGGACACAGTTGTCATCAGAGTGACTGAGAAACTGCCATCATGCTGCAATTACAGAAAATGTATCTATTTTTCAGGTATTACACAACAACCAAATTTAGAGTGCTTCTCAAATGAGTCTGGAAATTAAACTTCATGGATTTTCTTCCTTAGCATAAGTAAGGAGAGAGTGAAAGTTTTAAAAAGCCAGGTTTTGCTTTACCTTGCATCTTTTGCCTCTATTAAATCTGAAGAAAAACAACATGGTTACACATCTGTTGAATAGTTCTGAATTTGGTCCTATACTCATATGACAGTCAGTGATTGCTTGGTAGTTTACTTGTAGTAGCTTATACCAGAAGTGCTTTTCTGATTCAAAATCAAAGGCCTTAACAAAACTCTTTTATTTACTGTATTGAGCACCAAACAACAAATGTTTTATTAAAATTGATGTTCTTCTGCATAATGTTCGTTAATCTAGACCAGTTAGTATTTTTTCCAGTGCAATGACTTACCTGATTTTATATCACTGTATTCCATTGAATGATTTCTATTTAATTTCTTGCTGTCCAATTAACAGTATAATAGATTGTAGTTCATCAGGGATACTACATCCTGAGCAGTGTTATCTCTTCTGAAGGTGAGAGTCAGTCTTCATCAAGTCAGCTTTAAACTGATTCAGTCCTCAACATTTGACATCCCAGCTGTAAGCCTCCAAATTCCCTTTGCAATTTTTTTTTAAATTCTGAGTGGTCCAAATACAGTATCATCTTTATTTGGACTATAGAATTCAAGAAAGTAAGAAACAGTAGAGGGCAGAGATTGGCACATTTACTGACGAAATTAAAAACTATATCAAATTGTTAGAAATCTGGTTTTGGAAAGTAAAGTGAGGAAAGCATAACATGATACGAAATGGACACTGTATTCTATGACTTCCCAAAAGGCTTTCTACCAGTATTAAAAAAAAGGAAGAATGGTGTGATGGTGGTGGACCAGGAGGCTAAGATAGTACTGCAGAGGATTAAGAGACCTGTAAGAGGTATAGAAGAAAAAGGGACAATATTCTCTTTTGAATTAAAAACTTTCACATAACTTTTGGAGATATAAAGTTATAGACACTGTCTTCAGAATTTTACTGGGTTTTGTATTGAGGTTACCTTTCAAACTTGAAGATTTTGAGGGAAGAAGAGAAAGGTGTTCACAATTTCTTCCAGGGAAAGGAGTGATTTGAAACTATAATTAGGGGAGAAATAAAAATATTTTAGACCAAGAGAGAAAATAATGAAGAGGGATAGAAAGACAATAGAGAGAACTGGGAACATTTTTTGGTGACAGTGTAATGGAACTGTTGTTTGCTTTAAATAATAAATAGTCCCACAAACACTGAAAATAATAGAGTTGTGTTTCCAAATGATTTGTTTTTCATGGACTGGCTTTTTAAATGAAGTAAACTAAGCCTGCAGCATGTTTCATGCCCTTATTAAACACTAGAGAACTCATAAATGGAAGGAAAGAGAATGAAAGTGAGATGATATCTAATAAAGTTCAAACTTTGATTGAAGCTTTACCAAGAGTTAAAGCATTTGTAACCTGTCTTCCCTATCTACACTCTTCAACACAAGAATGTGTGTATTCAGTAACGGTTCAGTTCATACTCCTGTCTTTCCCTCAGTGTAGGTATCACTATAGCCTCTTTTCTGCCCCTAGCTAACTATTTTCCCAGAACTTGTAAGAATGTAACATCTGAAAACTATCTTTCTGTCAGATTTGATAGAAACTGGCCAGCCAGTTCAAAAGTGCTGGAGAAGCAGGGACTGCCATGCTCTCAAAACTGCACCGATTCATGAACAGCCTGACTTGCACGAACTTTTTACGCAGGAAAGAAGAGGTGAAATAACAGAAAGAAAACAAATCACTCTCTGAGAAAGTTTCACTAGTTTGTTCATTTTTTTCTTCAATTTTTTCTTAAGAAGACTGAAAGAAAATTCTTAGTTTTGTGTTGCTTAGTTGCATTTTATAATGTTTCCTCCTACACGGAGATTTCATTTTGAATCTGTTTAGCAAAGCATTAAATTGCATCCCTGGCCAGCCAGTTGCCTGGTTCATGCTGCTCTTCCATTCTGTCTTACTGGGTTGCCTTGCTACAAGTGAAAATAGTTCCCTGTACTGGATCCATGATGTATCAAGGCATTACTTCTGACAAAGACTTCTACACATCCCAGGAGCCAGAAATTTCTGAATGCATCTTGGGAGTAGTAGTCTAATTAGAAAGCTTGCTCCTCAAGGGAGAAAGGGAGTTTCCCACGTTGAAGAAGTACCTCTCATTGCATAATATACCCCAAGCAGAAAATGGAATTTAGTGCTAAATCATTTCAGATCAGTCTGATTTATTTAAAAGATAGCAGATGCAGGGGTACTTGGCACTGAAGAGAGTTCTTCTCACAAGTATTATGCACACTCAGGCAGTGCACAAAGGTAGATAGATATAAGCCTTTCAGCTGAAGTGGATGCAAGAGGCCAGGGTACTGCTGTGGTGTTCTTCCAGCCAGTTCTTGACTGTGGAAGTGACCTCAGCAGATCTGACTCCCTGCAAAGGGAATAGATGTGCACAAGGTCTGTAAGGGTATTTCAGGCATCATGGCCATTGACGCTACTGTTTCTGCCTGACCTTGACACTCAGCTCCATTCTCTTTCCATTTTCAAACCCCTACCTCCCTGCCTTCCTTCTGCAACAATTTTCTTTTCTGTCCTTCCACTCCCCCTCTTTCTCTCTGTGAACAGGAGACTCTTCCTCCGTTGCCATAACAACAGACAGCAGCCTGGCCTCAGCCGGGCACTTCTGCCCTTTTCCTTAAAAATTCAACCCCATGTAAAAACATTTGTGTCTCGTTCTCTCTGTGGAATCCTTTTCCCTCTGGCTTTAATAGAAGGAGTACTCACTTTGCTCTGTGCGTCGCCACTGTCCTCTCTTACTCCCTCTCAAAACATTGTTTTACACCGCAAAGAAACATGGATTTGATGCTTAATCATGCCCTACTGAGCTTCCTATATAAGGTACTCAGAAGGGCATGCCACTTCGCAAGCTTCACTGTACAAGTACCTTTATCTTTGCCATCCTGGTGCTCCTCTCTGCAATCACTGTGCTGCAGCCATACCACCTGGACCAGATGTGGACTGATAAGGAAGCACAGCTCTACCCAGACAAAAGGATAAGGAAACATGGACAGCTGTCATCATATCAGATAGTAGCAACAAAACCTTCCTCTTTCCTCAGCTAGTCCATCCGACTACAAGAGAGCAGTTTGGTCATGCTTTTCCAGACACTGGCAGTGAGCATACCATACAGTTCTGCAAAATATCTGTGCTGTTTCATTTTGATTGTTGTTTTACTGGGAATAAATTTCTCACCTGAACACCAACACAGACAAAAGTCTATAGGAATGTATAAGAGTATTTAAATTTAGATTATTCTAATCTTGTAGCCTAATGTAAATGCCATTCTAACACATATGATTTAGATGTTAATCAGACTTTCAGGTCAGTTCATGTTTCTGGAATGAAGTAATGTCAAAGTGCATATGGGGAAAGTTATATGTGGCTTCACCCATTCTGTCCTCTTACAGTGTACCTGGTATTGTCTGGACAGCCAAATTTCTGGAAGCCTCCAGACCTTGGAACTCTTATCACCGCATAGTGAGTATGAAATAGCTGGAACAGCATGCAGATAATGTCAGTATCACAGAGCCTTCTTTTTCCTGAAAATTTGGACAGCAAGCATTTTAGAAACTCTCTAATGTGCCAGGGCCTTGATATTGTTGGCTTGGAGTTCAGTTCTTTAAAGTATCTACCTGCTGCACCAGATAGAGCATCTCTAGATCACAGAGAGATACAGAGAAGGAGCAACAGAAGTGTTATACCGTTTGAGTGGAACTTTTTGCCAATTTTATATTGACACTATTAGCTCCATTAATCTTTGGGGAAGACTTTCGTAGAACTCATCATTCTCTGCTACACATAAATCTTGTAGGAAATAGCCTCTATGTAGATAAACTACATCTGACTAGTAGCTGCACAGGCGCCAGCCCAGCTACAGATCTCTGTTTTGTGAGTATGCTTCCAAAAGGTGTAAGAGATGTATTCTATGCTTCCTTTATAAACCCATTAAAGATTGACTGTTACAGAAATACATCTTATCAGCACTGTTTCTATAGTGGAAGATTAAGCTACAGGTGCTTCTCCACTTCTGCATCATACTTTTTTGGATGAAGAAGACCACATCCACAATGATTGCTACTGGATAATGGGAGCTGACGTAGAGGAATGCTGTATGACAATTTACCTCACTACAATGCCATGGTAATCATGAACCCCAAGGAATTACTAAAGAATCAGTGGCCTTAGGAGGATCTAAAAATTACTGTATAAAAGGAGGACAAATCGGTGTTATTCTCAACATGTATCTAGGAACTGAGAAATGTCCGTGTGAGTTTCTTATTACTCTAACTTGAAATAAGAGATTAATTCCTAAGGTTTAATGGCAGACGTTCAGGTCATCTATTTAAACAGAAATCATAACAGAGAAGGAAACATGCATGAAAGATGTAGATACCTAGCTCACATGAGAATTATGCACACAATTATTCTGTTCAACCACAGTCCACTCTTGGAATGTCCATTTTGTTTTTAAGGATTATTGAGGCTTAGAAGACAGCAGAAACAGTTTGTTGCAGTCTTTTGTGCAACTAAATAGAGGCTATATATATATATTATTTTTTTGGTTTGTGCCCATTCTTTCTGCTGGGTATTTCATGTTCATAGCCCTCTTACTCATATAGCCAGCTACAGGTTTTGTAACACTAGAAACATAATTTCTAATAGTCTGGCATTAACATTAGTGAGGTAGCATCTGATAGTGTTAGAATAAGGCAAAAATCTCAGTGCTATGGCAAGCTACTAGGGAGCATATTATGGGGTCTCTAGAGGGATTAATTTGGAAACCTCAGAGTGACTTCTGTGCTACTTGAGGTTATATACAAAAAAAGAGAATGGAGTCAAAAAATTCTGCCACCCAAAATGGGTCTGACAGCCCAGCTTCATTCAGCATCTAAGTCCTAAGCACTGTTAAAGTGAGCTTCTGTTGCTAATAATAATGTTTAACAGGGCTTCTTTTAGAGCTTCTCCAAATCTGTCAAGTCTAGTTCTCACTGAATCAACTATGACTACTACTTTATCTCAAGGTCTCCAACTCCATTTTTAGAAAAATGAAATGTGATTGTTGCACCATTTTTACTTCACAGCAGGAAAGAGAGAGTTCATTTGATGTTTCAGCACATTAATAATGTAGAACTGGTAGCAAGGAGCAAAAATGAAGGCACAAAGGCTTAATCTAAGAAAACAGACACAGGTAAAGTGTAAATAAAACTAGGTAAATAGGCATTTTTTCCATTCTTCTTGTATTGATTGAAAGGGCAAACAAAACTCTGGGAAGAAATTATGTGGGCTGAAGGAAGCCAATAATTTTTTCTAAAACTTACCACTACAAATACTAATAGAGTCAGTGCAAAAGATATAACTCTTTTTCCAAACCGGAATATTCTACTTTTAATATAAATAAAAATTTCCATTAAAAAAAAAGCGAGCTTTTGAAGCAAATTACCACTGCTTTCACCAAATGTCAAAACAAAATTGTCGCACATCTTTTTATACAAAAATAAACTGTAGCAATTTGTTAATCACTTGTCATCTCCACTGACAAAGGAAATTTGGAAACCTACACTTGGACAAACTGATACAAAATACTTTGTTCTAATATTAAAGATAGTGAGAAAGTAGAGACAAGGAAAAGGGCTATGAACAGCTCCAATCTGCTTTACTTGTCTGCACTTTATTTGGATTTTCAGTCATGGATGACATAAATTTTCCACTTGCTGTTAATATATACCACGCCTCATACCACACTCATCAACAGTTCATTAAGTTGACTGGCTTCCAACGTACCTGTCACCCATCACAATTAACTACAGTCACTGTCACAAACAATATAGTAGATACTCGTGTGCTCAGTCAGTCAGTTAGTCAGTCTCAGTTGTGGTGTGCATATGTCTCATTTGATGAACCCAGCTCAACAGCAAGGTTCTTGAAAAAGTGTTAAATAGAGTGACCTGAACCAAATACGTTTAATCTGTTTATGGGTGGATTGAGTTTACGTGCCTTCTGCATTATTACAGGCTTCAGAGAATCACTGCAGTGCCACTGTGCAATTCTCTTTCTTTGAAAGCTGTCCCTTGTCCAGAAAAAGAATTGCAACTGAGAAGATTCTCCTAGAATGCAGTGGAATAAACAATAGAGCTTCTAATTATTACTACTGGTATGGTAAACGTGACGCTTGCACCAAGAGAATACTGAAGTATGTACACACTTGACTGTCAGCATTGTTGCTATATTTAACGTTTATGCTGACTGAGTTCAAGACAATGATTCTCGCAGGAATTAATATTTGAAATAAAGTGTGGTGATCCATAAATTTGAACTAACCAGCCTGCTAAGTAACTAGAAATCCATGTTCGTTCAGTAGCTGACGTGAAGTAGATTCTAAACTACTGCCAATATTCCAATACTTGCTGAAGGAAATGTTTTTATTCCTAAAGCCTTGAAACCTTACATGATGTATTATTAGGTCAAAATTTTAAGGTCAGGCAGATTTTAAGAGCACAGAGGGAACTGTATCAGGCCTGGAAACTGTATATCTGTGTTTAAAACATACTTTCCTTAAAGTACCCCTAAGAATTGTTCCTACTGTAGACAATGCACTTGGAGGCTGTTCTTTTGTTTTATAAGAATGCTTGACATTTCAATGCCTTTTTTTTTTATGTTATGCTGTCACATATAGCTCTGCAAAAATTGCCAAATTAAAATGGTAGTATTTCATAATTCATTTGTCCAAGTAAAAGCAATTGCACAAGTCACAAGACAATAAGCAGTTAGTCTATAAATGTCTGCCTGAAATGAAAAGCACAGTGTGATACTCAAAGAGATTATATTTACTGCTACTGAAATTTTCAGAACAATTTTTAATTTTTCTATATTCTTTAGCTCTACTAGTCAGTAAATCCAACACACTTTCTCACTGAGACTTTTGAGAAGGTCAGACATTGCCTACCTTACTTTAGACGGCATCGGGTAAAATCTAATGCTTTCCTTCAGCTCTGAATATTCAGTCTCCCCAGTCTCAAATGCTGGACTTGTGGAACTGAAAGCTAGTGCCATAGTGAAAGGTTTCTCAACTTTCAGGAATAATGTAAGGGAGGCTTGGGAAAAAGCAGATGTTGCTGGCTGTCATAGACTGGAGGAAATCACATATTAATATCTCTCCAGGCTGACTTGTTATCTTTTGATTAAAGCAGCAGGAATAGCATGCTGGTTTATATGGCTGTATGGCACCATCTAGAACAAAGAGATGTGGACCAATATAGTAAAGCTGTTGTAAGCAAGTGTGCAAGGAAATGAGGTGAATGTAGGTATACTTCACCTGCAAATATTTTTTCTTGGTTCAGACTAATCAGTGAAACAGGAACTTGGCTTCATGAGTCTGAAGTCACTGAGTTTCATCTCACTGAAGTCTGCCCAGAACAAGCATGTGTGTAACTGGTGGTACTACCCTGGGGCTGCGGAAGTCAAGGAACAGGGATTTCTCTGTGTTGTCTAATAGATAGATGGATTCATGCCTTCTGCTGAGAAAGAGCAGTGTGTGACACTGAGAAAATGAGGTGCAGATGTGCGTGATCAGTACACACAGGTGTTTTTCTGCTACAAAGGCTGCGTGCTCATCTGCTCTAGCCTGCCTCTGCTGAAGTGTACAACTTTGCTGCCTCTACTGGAACAGATAGAAAACGTGCTTCCTTCTTCTACTGCAAAAATGGAAAGCTCTAATTAAAACGTCTACAAACACATGCAGGGAAAAGCTAAATCACAGGGATCCTTATGCACTGTGAATCTAAATACTTCTGCAGAAGCTGTCTCTCAGACCTACTTAAGGGAAGGAGACATGCATAAGGCTTGGTAAAGCTTTCACAGGTAGCAAAGTTGTTTACCTCAGGTTTTATTTTTCTAGGTCCTTAAATGCGTTGCGCATTTCCTAAGAGATTCAGTATACCAGTAATTTTTTGGTTCATGGATCTTCTCTCAGATCATGCAACACAGAATAAAAAATTCACTATATGAAATAAATGATTGCTCACATAACTCAAAGACTATATTCCAAACATAGCACATTCTGTATAGTTGGGATTTCATAACAGTTAAAAAAATGTTTTTAAAAACTGGTAAATAATAATTTGATAGAAGAACCTTAAACTGTCCATGGGAAGTTTCCAACAGAAAAATAGGCCATAATTCTTAGCAGATTGTCACACTAGATACTACATCAATGTTTTATGTGAAAAGTAGCAGTAGAAGGAAAGTATAACAAGCCTAAATTACAGGAATGCTAGCCTCACACGTGCCAAATATGGCACCTACAGTGAATCAAATTCAATTAATCGTATAGCATCTTTTATTTACAACAACTGAAGAGAATAAAGTTACAGTTAAACTTCCTTCAGCACAAACTGAAATATATAAAATGTAAATGCCATCATAGATCAGGCTAAAGTTCTGTGATCTGACACGCTATCTGTTGTATTTATTTCTACTGAATACATATAAAGAATGCATGTTCTCCTCACTCTTAAAGAGTACTTAATTCTCCCAATGCAAGTGTATATTTTTCATTGGAAAAGATAAATACCGCAGTGTTACTGAGATCTTACATTTAGTCTCATAATCTCATTGCAACCTCCTCGGTAACGATGATGTCACAGAGAGAAGCCTCAAAACAATTAAAAAAGACTTCAGGGCCCTGGGGAGATTTCTTGAGGGCTCAGGAGCCCAAGTAGTGTTCTCCACCATTCCTTCAGTAGCAGGGAGGAATAATGAAAGAGGCAGGAAGAGCCACCTGATTAATATGTGGCTGAGAGGCTGGTGCCATCAACAGCATTTTGGGTTTTTTGAACATGGGGAGCTTTACGCTGCACAAGGTCTGCAGGAAACAGACAGAGTTCATCTGTCTCCAAGGGGGGAAAGAATCTTCGCATAAGAGCTGGCTGGGCTTATTGAGAG
>VZZY01013804.1:0-26951 GCA_013400335.1 Eurystomus gularis
TCCACTGCTGCAGTCACTCCATTATAGAAAGCCAATAGGTTGGTCAGGCAGAACTTGCCCCTAGTAAAGCCATGCTGACTCTCTTGAATCACCTACCTGTCCTCCATGTGCCTTAGCATATCTTCAAGAAGGATCTGTTCCATGATCTTCCCAGGCACAGAGGTGAGGCTGACAAGTCAGTAGTTCCCNAAGTCAGTAGTTCCCGGGGTCTTCCTTTCTACCCTTTTTAAAAATGGGTGTGATTCTTCCAGTCACTAGGGACTTCACCTGACTGCCATGACTTTTCAAATATTACAGTGAGTGGCCTGGCAACTGCATCAGCCAATTCCCTCAGGATGCTGGGATGCATCTCATCAGGTCCCATGGAGTTGTGTGTGTTTAGGGTCCTCTGATAATCATGAACCTTGTTCATAGTTAAGGTAGGAGGGACTTCGTCTCCATGGTCCCTGTCCTGCAGGCCATGAATGTGAGAGTTGTGGGGAGAGAGGTTGCCAGTGAAAACTGAGGCGAAAAACTTGTTGAGGACCTCAGCCTTCTTCTCATCTGTTGTTACTAGCTCACTATTGCTGCTTGTTGGGGGAGTACACTTTCTTTGACCTTCCTTTTCTGGTTTACATACCTGTAGAAGCCCTTCTTGTTTTTCTTTGCATCCCTTGCCAAGTTCAGCTCCAGCTGTGCCTTGGCCTTCCTGATCTCGTCCCTACACAACTGGGCAACTTGCCTGTACTCTCCCCAGGATATCTGTCCCTGCTTCCACTGCCTGTGCAGTTCCATCTTAACTTTTAGTTTGACCAGCAGGTCTCAACTCAGTCATACTGGTCTCTTTCCTTCCTTGCCCGATTTCTTACAGCTGGGGATTGAGAGCCATCTGCTTACGCAAAATGCAAGTGCAACAAAATCATACCATATATTATGATAATAAAATGTAACTATATAGCATTTATTTCTAGCAACTAGTTTAGATGCAGTGCTCTTGATCATAAAGTATTGTAAGTCACCCTGAGATCCTTTTTAGAATCTCCTTTTACATGCAGTCTTGACTTTAAGAACTTAAAATTTCACAAAGGTTCTTCCCCTCTTCTTATTGTTATTATGAAAATTCATGCTTTCCATTCTTTCTTCCTCTTTATTTCTCCAAAGCCAGGAAGAGAATATGTTATATTGAAACCTTCTGAAAGTATCAGGGTAAAATTCACTCTGGAGTCGAGGCTGGGTGCAAGGAAATCCCCATGGCAAGTAGCCTGCTGCTGGTATTGGAGGTAGCAACAAAAAAAGTCATCGTTACTCTTCAGTTCCTTCAGGCAGGTTCAAAGGGGCCAGGTAGCCTTCAGAGCCATTAGAGGGGAGGGGAGGGCCAATGTGGCTGAGGGGTTTGTGGACAGCAAGGGTAGTGCCATGAGGGTAGGTATGCATTCAACTTTACAGGCATTCGATATTTATGAAGGAACCATTTGGCATAAGCCAGCACACACCTAATAGAATTTTAATGCATCTGTGTAATGTAAAGCTTATTAAAGAGGGCAAACACAGCGTAGCCAGAAATCATCATGTCGGCTTTAAGGAGGGGGTTTGACTTCTGGTTGGGGCCAAAGTGTGGTAGCGGTTTCCAGCCATGAAGATCCAGCAATATTTGCTGTTTTAATGCCTGAAAAGACTGACTGCCAGAGTAAATCTAAATGTTTAATTAGCCACATACTTTCCGATTTCACTTGCAACAGTAATTGCAACCCAAATTTTGCTTACCCAAAATTTGTATCTAATATATGTTAAAATTATATGGCCTCACAACAGTAGCTTACAAGAAAAGTAGTTTCAGAGAGCAATTGCTGAAATATCTGTATCCTTAAGTGCATGACATTACAGTTGTATAACAAAACTTTACAGTGGCCTTTATTTATGCTCTGGAGACAGTGTCAGGATTCCTTCTTGGTCTTAGAGTCATAGAATCATTATGGTTGGAAAGGACCTGTAGGATCATCAAGTCCAAACTTCATCCTGACGTCTCTCTAGCCACTAGACCATAGCCTCAAGTGCTACATCTACTCGTTTTTTAAACACCTCCAGGGATGGTGACTCCACCACCTCCCTGGGTAGACTGTTCCAGTGCCCGACCACTATCTCAGTCAAGAATTTCTTCCTAATATCTAATCTAAACCTCCCCTGATGCAACTTGAGGCCATTCCCTCTCACTCTATCATTAGTAATTTGGGAGAAGAGACCAACACCAGCCTCACTACAACCTCCTTTTAGGTAGTTGTAGAGACCAATAAGGTCTCCTCTTCTCTAGGCTAAACAAGCCCAGTTCCCTCTGCTGCTCCTCAAAAGGCATGCTTTCCAGACCCCTCACCAGCTTCGTTGCCCTTCTCTGCACCCATTCCAGCACCTCAATGTCCTTCTTGTACTGTGGTGACCAAAACTGGACACAGTACTCAAGGTGCGGTCTCACAAGCGCCGAGTACAGGGGCACAATCACCTCCCTACTCCCGCTGGTCACACCATTCCTGATACAGGCCAGGATGTTATTCTTGGCTACCTGGGCACATTGTTGGCTCATGTTCAGCTGGCTGTTGACCAACACGCCCAGGTCCTTTTCTGCCAGGCAGCTCTCCAGCCACTCCTCCCCAAGCCTGTAGCGTTGCTGGGGGTTGTTGTGACTGAAGTGCATGACCCGGCACTTGGCTTTGTTAAACCTCATACAATTGACATCAGCCCATTGCTCCAGCTTGTCCAAATCCCTCTGCAGAGACTTCCTTGTGGGCGCTTCCTGAGGACACAGAAGGACATGTCTTGTTCATATCTGAGGGAGTCAAGAGATACATTAGAAACAGCAATAGTAATCCGAGGAGATACTGTAAGGTAAAATAAGAGAGGCTCTGTATAATTTCTTAAGTTTGGGAATAAAGGAGAGACCATTATTTTTAAAGAAAAAATTGTGTTCAGAAGGGCAAAAATACCAAGGATGTGCTTGGTTTACCATAAATTATGGAGATACGAATAACACAGAACTGTACTAATAATTAATAAAAGTCAGACCTGATAGTTCAGCTGGATATTATGGAGCTCCTTAGCTGGCATCTCTTCTTTGATGTCTGCTAAACTACCATGACAAATTGGGAACAATCCAGCAGAGACAGTAATTGTTTGTTTTTTGCCTTGGAATCCTATATATTTGTAGGATAAATTTGTCAGGAGTCCACCTTATCTTAAGCATTAAGAATGTATATTAGTCATTCATCCACTTCTATCAGACACACAGTCTAGTACAGTTCAGAATGTAAACCCGGACAAGCAATGTCATTGTACTTTATATAATTTACAGAAGTAGTCAAGACATTATCTAAAATAAATTACAGGCAAGAATTAATGATACTTCAAAGCTACACAGTAAGTGGCAGATATATATATTACAGAAGCCTCTCAGAAACCGATTCCTGGTTTATAAACTGCAGATCTTTCTGCATTTTGAAAGATTGGATCAAGAATGTAATTTTTAAAAGTAATTTTTAGAAGTAAATCAATACTGTTCTCCTAAATTAACTGCAATTGCTTAAAAATCAAAAGTACATGGATAAAACAACCCCAGCCTCAGCACATTTCTAGAGTTAATTCCATTCTTGATGAGCTCAATAGCTAATTTTTAATAACATCTTCTTACTCAATATTCGTTTTCTTCATACATGGATAGAAAGCTCAGTACATACATTTGTGAATTACTTCGTTCAACAAAAAAGCCCTTCAGACTAGATTTTTATTTTTGTTGTACATGTGCAATGCTTTGGACTGTCATTGGAATTTGCACCAGTGCAACTGGTACCAGAAAATGGGCCCTTTACTTGGGGCTCAGAAAACTGTGGTCCACGTGCACGGCTCCCACATAGAAACAAATGTGCTTTGCTGGGAACAAAGATAAACAAGTACGTACAAGTGACATTTTTGCACATATGTATTATTTTCTCACTGTTCTCATTGCTCTTTTAGGAATTTTTGTCCTAAAAAACCTTTCATAAAACCATTTATGGACATGCTTGGCATTTGATGTGAGAATTTTGTGGCAATAGAAAGTTTTTACAGAACAAAAACCACCACCACCTGCCCTTCTCATGTATAATAGAAGTTGCTAAATACACCTTTTCAAAATACAGTCTCCTGAGATTAATTTTGTTGTTCTATCAGCAAATACTTGCTGTTGTTGTTGGGGGTTTTGTGTATGTGGTTTCTAAAAGGACAATGTTGATTTTTAGTAGAAAAATGAATGAATTATTCAAAATTAAAACCTGTGCATTGCCTCAAACCCCCTTTCCTCAGTGAAGCTAGAAACATGCCCAGGAAAGAAGATATGCTGTAGGCAGAAGTCAGGATGATCTACAAAACAGGGATTCCATCAGTTCTTTGGCAGCTTAAAGGATGGTCACCAGGGAACAGAAAAAAACACTGGGGAACAGAACTTCAACCCAGGGAGCTGAATGGATAGATGGAAGAGTTTTGCTAATTGTATTTAGATTTTCTCATACCCATGTTTCTTTTTACTTCCAGTTACCTAATTTATGTTTGTTTTTTTTTTATGGCTTGCTTTGTAATATTTCTTTTCTTAAAGTGAAGTTCAAGTTGCCTTTGTGGCTTAAGAGAGAGGTCTGTTACTCATAAGTGATCCTATCTGAAACAGAAATAGTCCATGTACAAGTTAGTCATCCCCAAAATATGATTGGCATTGCTTGTATACTAGATGAAATGTTGAGAGGAAAACCTCCAAAAATGGAAGGCAAGCATGTAGTAGAAGGCTCAAACCTGTGTGTTTCAGTCAGCAGGGAAGCTCCCAATCTTTGGATGCCGTTGCTGATTTTCAGATCGTAGAAGTGTAATTTCAGGAGTTCCTATGCACTGAATAGAAGCTGTAAGTGTGCTTTATGGCGGTTGTGGCACCACTTAACCAAGGCTTTATTAGCTGCAATTTCCAAGTCGTGCAATAAACATCTGACTCAGAAATCCCTGACCTGAACTTAACTTTCGTCCTCTCCCAAGGCAGTTCTTACATACAACGATGTAGTAACGTCAAATAAGAGTCTAGTGAGCAACTCCTGAGACAGACCTTACCGCTCTGTCTTTAAAGATTTTGTAAGAATTTATTAATCATTACCTTTCTGTGGAGTTCAAAATTCAGTTGCCTGGTAGTGTTTGTATTTGATATGGGAAAACTGAAACAATTTGCAATCTTCTATGTGGTAACTAAGGAAAATTTCTTGGAATAATCTGTGACCTTTTCATAAGGAGGAAGAGGTGTTCCTCTACACCCTTTCCCTACAAGAGAAGGAGAGGTGCATAAATATTTCTGTGAGCACATGGATGTATATATTACTGTTTATATGCAAATCTTGTTTTGTAACTTTATGTAACTACAGTGTATGTGTGTACAGAAATTTATCAGAGCGGGCCATCAGGAATTTTTTAGGGGAGATTAGTTTGTGCTCCCAGCTACAATGGCAGTTCCTTTTATCTGCTTGAAGTTTTTAATTATTTCGTGGTGCTGCATGGAATTTATACTCCTCGCACTTCTGGGAGGGATTGTTGAAATCCCTGGTGTGTATGTGCATCACAGTTTTATATTAGCCTGTTGTTTTCATGCTCTAAGCCTTTAACTTGCACAGTCAGAATTACCCACTGACGCTTTTATTAAACGTGCATTTTGTAGAAACTGATTTGAATAGCTGGACGTGACTAGCATTGCCCAAAACTAGAAATGAAGCTTATGAAGTATCTGGATGTGTGTCTATATTTACATGTACCTGGCTGTTACTGTGGCGGCAAAGTGTGTCTCTGAGAGATGATGTACTGCCAGTATGTAACTGGTCCAGATGTGTTTTAGGTAGGAAATACAGATGCTGTCAGTCACTGTGGTCAGATCCTTGTTACCGTACATACTTAACAGAGGTGGCTGAGGATGCTGTGAGAAGCCTTGGCGCACTCTTAATCTAACAGACTCCAGAGAGACCTTCAGGCCACAATGATCTGAACTGCTTTCAGTCTCAGCTGAATGCCCTTCAGCTAAAGTTTTGCAGTCAGAAAGGTGACTGGGCCCTGTATGTTAACTTGGTGAAGCGGAAGATGTTTGCTGCTGCTACTGTACCTTTTACTTCTTGGACCAAGCATTTTGGTCTCCATGTGCAGTAGTGCTTTATTTTATACTTGGCATTTATTTAAAGACAGAAGTGTGATTCATTGGCTGCTTTATTCATGTTTTTATGTAATTGCTTGTGTTTTCCAGGAAGAAGCCTCCCAAGGCAGGTTATGCAAGTGTATTAGCGGGCGTCCACTGTCAAAGATTGGGACCATTGCTTGGATGGTGACACTGAGTGATGCCGTACATAATTTCATAGATGGTTTGGCTATTGGTGCTTCTTTCACGTTGTCCCTGTTGCAAGGGCTTAGTACCTCTATAGCCATCTTGTGTGAAGAGTTTCCTCATGAACTGGGTAAGGAACTTCATTCAATATGTTGTTTACTGTGGAAATCACTGATGTAGAAGGTTGTGCTGGTCAAAAGTCAGCATAGATAGAAGGAAAGTTTAAATAAATTAATGGAAAAATTATTCATCAAACACTTCCCAAGCACCAGAATACAAACCTAGCACAGGAAGTTCCCAAGTGCAGGTGGGTGGAAGCTGGGAATATATATTAGAGAGGTATTAATTGCCCTGTTCGTATATACTGCGTACACTGTTGTTTTTTTGTTGTTTTTTTTTTCTAATCATTATAGGTAGTTCTGTGTTTCATTGCTCTTAGCTCAATTGTGCATCACCTACTTGCTTTAGAATATTTCAGTTACCTTAGTATTAAAGGGGAATCCTCATCATTTACTTGAATGAAGTAAACCAGCAGGGGGTTATAATTTGTATACAAATAATGTCTTTTCTTCAGACTTCCTTTGAAATCAGAAAAAAATCACAATATCTCTTTCTGAAGTTGGTTTTATCTTTTATCTTTTTTTTTATTTTAGGGGATTTTGTCATCTTGCTTAATGCAGGAATGAGTACTCGACAGGCTCTGTTTTTCAACTTTCTGTCTGCGTGTTCCTGTTACATTGGGATGGCTTTTGGTATATTAGTAGGCAACAACTTTGCTCCTAACATCATCTTTGCTATAGCCGGTGGAATGTTCCTGTACATCTCTCTGGCAGATATGGTGAGATATAATTTAATTATCAGTTATTATTTATCTACTACAGTCTCTGTAGTAGAATTTAGTATTTTGTCCCTCTCATGCCAGTTTCCTCTACTTATTGTTATTAGATATTAAATCATCAATTATACCCTTCATGGTGGTGCACAAATAGTTACGCTTATTCATGAAACCTGAAAGCCTCCCACTTTGCAAATAGGGCTGATCAGATTATTGCTGAAAAGGAGTTTTAGAGAGAGACAAGCTTTTCATGAATTTGGGCTGGTTTAATTAAAGAGTTAAAAGTGTATAAATAACTGTGTTTCAGCATTTTAAAGTGACAAAGTATTTAACCTTATTGTTTTTCAAAGGTTCATTTGTCTATTCAAACCATAGCTTGAAAAAAAAGGAAAAAAGTAAACAAAATGAAATGAGATATTTAGCTTTTATTTGAAGGACAGGTGTTGTGTAATATTCAGTAATATTCCATAATTTACTCTTAATGATGATGTTTTATCTCAAAATGAGTGAAATCTTTCAAAAATTGTGTGTTTTATTATGTTTAATTCAGTGTCGTAAGAAGAGATGAATCTGCAAAGGTGTTTACAGCTGCCACATTTGATTGTGGAAGTGGAAGAGTGAGGCTGGAGTTTGAAAAGAAATATTTGAGACCCCAGTTTGCCTCTGTATGCATTTAAGAACTGTCATATAGTTATAGTGACAATTTAATTAAATACTGTTATAGTTTAGGTAATAACATAGGGTTTTAAAAGTAATTTTAGAGTTAAATGAACAATATAAGTAGTTTACAAGTTTGCGGTACCTTAATTGCTAATGCTTTTCAATTAGTTTCACTCATATAATGAACAGTAGTGTACTCAACTATGATGTGTAAAACTTGTGGCATAAATTTAGAGTGGCTCAACTTAAATTTGTTATTAAATCCATCAAAGTAGGTAACATTCTTTTCTTTGTATCTGTTGTTCTGTTCTCCCTGTTTCTCTCTCTGTTGTGTGTCGTCCCCAGCTCCACCACCCAATCTCTCTCTCTTTTTATAGGTTTCTGGATTGTATCAGTTTCCTATCTGAATTTTTCTTCCCACTGAAAAGTCTGAAATAGGGTATTCAAGTGCTCTGTACAGAGATCTGGCTTTCCACTTTCTGTTATGATTTTCACACACTTCTGGTTTGCTTGTCCAGAAGCAGGTAGGATTAACTAGAATGTCATTCCTTCCTTCTTTCCTTTTTGCTGTTCTTTTTTCATCCAGTATTGGCTTGGTCCAGCCTGTGCCAGTAAGATCACTGTGTGGTGAGGCCGTGGGCATGTGAGAATGTGTACACTGAGGTGTGTGCACAAATGAGCCTTGCTATATGGCATGAAGCTGATCTGGTTTGTTGTCTTTGCCTCTTGTGCAAGAGGATTACAGAGCTCTGGAATGATTTCTGGGAAAGGTTTGGCCACTTCCCACTAACCTTAGTCTGTTCTTCAAAAGAAGAACAGACTTTTGCTTGGTGAGATCAAAGAAAGATACAGCTTCTGAGTCACCCAGCCTGAAGGTTTCTAAACAAACACTGAAATACACAGTCTTCATTGCATTCTGTCTATACTATTCTCAGCACAACAGGAGAAGAGTTCAATACTTATTTGAGTATGTTTGTCAAAATCCACTGCACTTAACTTTATCTACAGTAGACGCATACCCTGAGTCACCCACACAGGGGACATTATCGCCAGCGCTCATCTGCAGTGCAGCTCCACTGCCTCTCAGAGGTGTCTTTGTTTCTGCACTTAACAGAGTTCGGTCATCCTTTGCTATTATGTTGCCTTTGAGATGCATGTTACAGAATGAAGAATCTTTTCATTCCACTGTTAGGTAATATTGCATGTGTTACCGCCAGTTTCACAACATTCTTCTTTCTTCCTTGCTTTATCACTACCTCACCAGCCCAGTAGACCTTCTGTTTGTAACAGGTTTCCTGTCTGTGTTTGCAGCTTCACTTCATTTGCTTATAGAAGAAAAATCCTAATCTTCCATTCCTGAACAAGGATTTCTCTGTTTATACTAGTGCAGGAAGAAACACAACATTTAGCAATACAAGGGCAGCTGCCTCCAGCAATGTATGGACCAACAATTAGACCCTAGGAATCAAACCCAGGAAGCTTGCATGAGGGACAACCAGGTGAAACCACAGTAGAGAAGACAAAACACCATTTCATTTTCCATCCTTGGTGAAGTGGTTTTTCAGGGTAATTAGGGTGACCTGTTTCTGTGACTGTCTTCACCCTCTGCTAGCTCTAATATTCAGTCCAAAGTAGCAGTATGGTTCAGTTCTTACTGCCTTAAGTTATGCATGCTACCACGAGATGGCAATACTTACCTAAAAATATCCCTTTTTTCAGTTCCCAGAGATGAATGATATGCTGCGAGAGAAAGTGACAGGAAGAAAGATGGATCTCACATTCTTCCTTATTCAGAATGCTGGTTTACTAACAGGGTTTACTGCTATACTGATGATTACCTTGTATGCAGGAAATATTGAGCTGTGATTATGCAAGAGAAAATGGAATCAGTACAGAAGATGTCAAGGAAATTACAACTGGAAGACACTTGAAATCCATGAAGGGACGTTCATTTAGTCTACGTGGTTTTCAAACAGTGGCAGGTCCTATCCTGTCCGCCTTGCTCGAAATACAAGAAATTCCGCTTTAAGACTTGTAGTCAATCCAAATAGTAGGAGCTGTCAACTGTGCCAAAGAACCGATTCTATTATTTTTATTTCTACTTAAAATTATCAGACATATCTGAACTGTCATAGAGAAAGGATGTTACCTGGCCAGTAGAATTATGCAATACGTGCAACTGCATGCAACTCAAGACCAAATGAAAGCTGAGGTCTTCAAGGAAGATGCTTATTTAAAAGAAAAAAATGGAGTCTTACATGCTTTTTTAACTGTGATGAAGGCAAGCAGTTTCAAAACTAGTGAATTTTCATGACTTTTGTTGCAGGAGTTGTCTGTGTAACTTCCCCTTCCCCAACCAAAAAAAAAAAAAATCATCAAACTATTTCTGAGTAGGTACTAATGAAGCTAAGATTTTTAATTACTAATTAACACTGGAAGGAAAGATACCAGTTACTGCTTTTGATCTTTTCTCTTTATAAGTGCACTAGGGAATTGTTGATTTATTTTGAGAACCACTTTTTTTAATTAGAGGGAACCTGTGTTAAATTTCTGTCAATTTATCAACTCCATAATATTTTAGAAACATTGAGTATTTAAAAAATGTTCAAGCGTTTTGTAATTGATGAAAATAATAATGTTTTATGTTTAAGTCCCACAAGTATCCCTTCTAAGAATCAGTATTTTGGGTTAAAATTTTTAAAGATTTATTGTTAGTTTTACAAAGTTGAATTTAGAAAAACTTGCTAAAATCAACATTCTAGCAAGCTTTTTTTTGTAATTTGAATAATTTTCTTGTGTGCAGTTGGGTGGAAGTAAGTGATACTAAAATATGCAAACTATTACCACAATCTGTTGCATGTGAACTTTCTAAAATCATGCTTTTATGTATGAGTTCTTCTGAAATAAACAATGCAGCTACCCTGGTGTTGTAAGATGTGTGCAAGGAGATTCATAAAAAATTATATTCCATTTCAATCACCACTGAGCTTTGAAGGAAGTGTTTTTATTCTCTAGTCAGTTACTTTTAAAATTGATTTTTATGCAAGTTTCACAACTTCAGAGAAGATGTTTCTTGACATATTTCTTGGCAGTAGGAAGCAATAAATCTTTTATTTTTAATTCACTATTAAAATATATTTTAACATTAATATTTTAATATTTCGTCTGAATCTAATCTGTAATTATGTTAGAAAAAATAACTTCTCTAGGTGTCTGGTTGATAAGACCATTAAGGCGATCTGCACAGGAGTTGGAAACTATGCTTATTTTAAAATATGTTATAAATGTTAAAATGTAATTGTAGTAGTCTATATTTACTGTGTTGAAAAAGCTTTTATTAGTCACTTTATATCCTCTAAGTCTCTGTGAAGAAGAGTCCACCCACTCCATGTTCTTTCCTTTAATTCTTTCTTTTGTTGATTCCTTGGATATAAGCTGTTTGTAAATACTACTCATGTGTATGACAAGAATGTACTATAATAACTACGAATGTTCATTGATTTTTTTAGAATCATTTGGCCATTCCGAGTTCTTCACATTATTATAATAATACGCCTGCTTGGCACTTTTCATGTTTAAATCCAAACATTTGCAAGGGAGACTTGATTTTTGTTTTCTCCCTAAGGAGGAAAAACCAAGAAAACCGAGTCATTGAAATAACTCACTTTTAGATCATAGAGCAGACTAGAGTTTGAACAAAGTCTGATTTTCAGGGTAGTGTTTTAGTCACAAACCGAATTGCCTTTTCTGCTAGTGAAATATTTAGTAGGTAAGAAAGCTTTTTGATTTCTGTATGAGCTGGTTTGTCTGTATAATCTTTGCTGTTATATTTGTCCAGTACATATAAAATAAATCTAGTCCAATTCTAGGACTGCCAGGGATTTTCTAGATTTTGTTGATACATCCAGGGAGGAGGAAGCATGAGCAAATACTCCAAAAAATTGTTGTTTTGTGACAAACAAGACTGCAGTTAAATAATCCCCTGAAAGTTTGGAAGTTAGCTGAGGGATGGATTTTAATATTCTTTTTCATGTGAATGTCATCCGTAACACTGTTCATCTTATATTCTCCCATCTCTTCAGCCTTCTTTTCAACAGTTATGCAAATTCTGTGTATAATGTAGTTTCAGAGGGCTCTTGTATGCTTTTGCATTTGTTATTTCCTCAGGGAAAATTATCTGACATCTAATGTTAGACGTTACCTAACAGACACTTGGGAAGATATTCTGTGTTAGCAATACTATTGCAGATAGTATCCTGTCATAAATAGATCACTGTTGTAAAGTTTCCTCTTTTTTCATGATGTATTTCAAGACCCAAGACACACTTCAGTAAACTTCACTAAAGGTGGGGGAAAAAGAATCCACCGCAAATACCCTCCACCTATAAAAGGCACTAAAGAAGGAAGAACAATTGAATTTGGAGCCAAAAGCATATAAAGAGCAACAATGTAGACAAAGGATAAACCCTGGAGTTCTTCTGTTCCCTTGAAGAAGGGGTATGTGGAAAAGTGAGATGGTCTTTGGGGAAACTTGTCAAAAATGTAATACATAATTATTTTGCGCTTTCAGGAAAAATGAAAAATTAAATTGGTACGTAGTTTAGGGTTATTGCTTTTGACATCTTGATGAGTTCTTTACTGAATAAGTACGTAAAGCATTAAACTAAATTTCGTCTCAGCTATAACCAGCTGAATTAAATATCAGCCCCATATATTTTAAGTATTGGCCCTGCTGCTCCATCAAGTTTTGCAGCCTACCTGAAGCTTTGCATTGCCTTAGAAGAGCTACAAAACCTCATTTATGTAGTTTAAAGATGACCTGAACATGCGTAAATCACTTCAGTTGTGCTGATGATAGCAGTGGAAACATCTTGTATTTGATACGCATAGAGAATCAATTGTGTGCCGACTTCTTTATTGCATTCTGTAATTTTTAAAGAAACCACTGGTTTTACTTATATGTAGGTGAACAGATTTACAGATTTGCATTGTCTTGTAGCATCCCATCTGTATAAATTTGAAGGCAACGAAGATCCAGGGAGAAAACAGCCTTAGATCACCGTTTTTCTACTCCGCACAATTCTCATGAAGCCATTCATGGAGGCAAACAGTGTTGATCCAAGTTTTAACTTCATCTGAACATGGAACTTGTTGCTAAATTTAGAACATGGATTGAACACACATTTCCTTTAACTCTAGACAATGATGCTAAGCAGTGGAATTCAACAAATCTTTCAGATCTGTTGAAAAGTAAAAAAAAAACCAAAAACCAAAAATCCAACAAAGTCAAGTGAAAACTGCTTCGGTAGAAATCTGATTGTAAGAACAACATACAGCAGGAGACAGGGAGTCCCACTCCCCTCTCTGCAGTTACAGGAGCTAGTCAGCTGTCAGTGGCTCCTTGAGTATATTGCAACAGCTTCAGGTGTTTGAGCTTCCAGCCTGTGTGATGGATGCAAGAAAGCACAGAGGCTGTGAGGCTGTTTCCAGAAGGATCAAAATTGTTCAGAATTCCTCAATGCAACTTAGACAAAAAAAAAACGAAAAGAAAAAGATAGGGAAAAATTGTCTCTAGAAATGCATGTTTTATTTCAGAAATACATATGGAAAAGGGCACTAACTTAGATTACCCTTCTGCTGGTGGTTACTCTGTATAGATTTGTAGGTGCCAGCAAACCATTTAATGTATGCATACGCGCTAAATGCATATTGTAGCTCCTGACTTTTATTTTACTATAATATCCCAAAGTTTCCAGGAATGCAGTAGCTGCCTTATCGGTTCTTAAAATACTTAAAGCAGAAGTTATCTCTCTATTTAAGAAACTCCTCTCCCTATCTTGCAATTCAATTCAAAATGTACAGGTGTGACAAGCCAACAAAGGCTGCTAAAATGAAAACTAGACAGAAAGCCCTAAGTCAGCTAGCAGGAGATAGAATGCCCCTGTCAAAGATAAGGTTACATTGTATTTTTAGGGCTTAATCCCTACTACATTTCTTTTGTACTGGCTAGATTTTTTTTTTTTTTTTTTTTTATTTATTACAATGCTTTTGAAGAAGAGAATGTATTTAGATGTTTGCTCCTGCTCAAGGAGTAGAAGTGGGCCTGGCAGAGATAGATAATGGTTGGACTCGATGATCTTACAGGTCCTTTCCAGCCACAGCGATTCTGTGATTCTGTATTTGGTAGTCTCTAATATGATCACAATGCTTTATTCTAAGTTAAAAAACCCTCCACAATTTTTACGTCATCTTCCATTTTAAAGTGCTGCAGCATTTAAGGTTTGGGGTGAAAAGAGGAGATATTGTAGTAGCGTAGGAAGTGAACTGCAGGGAAGTGAGTTTCAATGTATGGATAGCATGTAAATTTAGGAGATAATGTAATCCTCCATGATGTAGCTATTAGCTGCTGCTCTGGGTGAAAGTAGTATGAAAGACTTACAGGACCCAAATTTTATTTCCTTTAGGAAAATAACAGTTCCTGACTCAACAACTTCAAATAAGGATTGTTCCATTCTTCAACATGGAAGACTAAATCAAAAAAGCAGATACAGGCAACTACAATATCCAAAGAGAGATGCGGATGTCTGTACCACTCTCAAAAAGCTGGTCTGTCTTGTGGCTCTGTCATTTGGAGTCTTTGTCTGTATGTGAGAAAAGATTTGGGAGAATCATTGATGCAGATAAGCAACAGCCTTTGTGACAGTGACATGGTGGGCTCTGTGGTGCTCGGTGTTCCACCTGTTCTTTCCCCTTCCTCTAGAAATTAAGGAGACTGTGGGGTCAGAAACTGACTGGGTCAGAAAATGAAGAGAATGTACCTAAAAACACATCAGGAGCGCTGTGCTGATGAAGGTGCTCCAAGAAGTAATTCTTTATGCAGGACATGTGCAAGGAAAGAATATAAATTGGAATTGATTCATGAGAGAAGCGCTTGTTTTCTTATCAAAACTGCTTAGTAAATCTCTTGGAGAACTGCTTCTTTAGACCAAACCCAGGATTGAAGAACTTGAAGAATGTTTTCTCTGAACTTTTAATTCCTATTTTGTTTCTCTGAGCCACAAACAAAGCTTTTGTATCTGAAATACTTACATAGATGAGCAAACCCTTCCAATTATTTCGCCCTGTTTAATTCCAGTCCAATACCGCTTTTCCTTATCTTGACTACCTCCATAGATTGTTGTTCATTTCCTACTGATTACTAGTTATCTTGCTCAGTCTTTTAACTTGCAATCTTATCTTGTGTTGGAGGAAAAAAAAGTCATTATTTTTACTCGAAAAAACAACTCACCCTCACTAGTGCCCTTGTTCCTGTGCTTAATTGGATTCTTGTGTGAGTTTTGAATATAAAAGGTTTCTATTGTGATTGTCACTATTAAAATCCAACGCATACTAAGTTACTGTGTTACTTTCAGACCAATCTGTTTAGTTCTCATGTACTCATTTCAGATCTAGATCCCAAATTATCCCATAAAAGGAGGTCTATGTAAATAGCATAGATTACAGAGGAGGAAAGTAAGTCAAAAAACATGAAATAGCTATCCGGAAGAAGCCAAGAAACAGATTTAGGAGTAGAATATGAGGCTCCTGTGTATATTTGTTATCTGTCCTTTAGACCACACAAGAAAATCAATGACATCCTGGTATAATCTGAAACCCTCCTCAGTTCTTTGTTGCCCTTTTTTAAAAGATACTGGTTATAATCTGTCTGTTTTCTGTAGCTTTCATGTATGCACAGTTGTTAATGACGCTGGGAGCTGCCCATGCATAAATGCGGTTTAGTTTAAAGGAGAAAAAGATGCTATTCTCTGCCAATAAAATCCAGACCTTGCATACATAGAAAAATATAGCATTTATGAATGGCTCTTACCTGAGATCAAAAATGTACTGCTTCTCAGAAACTCCAAGATCTGATCATCTCGATTCTGCTGTCTCTGGTCTATCATGGCTTTACCTTATCACTCACAGCCAGTATCTCCTGATGGCAGCTACCCCTTCTGAATTACGTTTTTTCCATCTTAGCAAGTGCTGAGGAGGAGCCTATCTTAATTTTAGATTAGAAATTACAGAGAAGTTTTTCAGTCTGAGGGTGGTGAGTCACTTCAACAGGTTGCCCAGGGAGGTTGTAGATGCCCGAACCCTGGAAGTGTTCAAGGCCAGGTTGGATGGGGCTTTGAGCAACCCGGTCAAGTGGGAGGTGCCCCTGCCCATGGCAGGGGAGTTGGAACTAGATGATCTTCCAGCCGAAACCATTCCCTGATTTTCTTTCCCGAGAAAATATAATTAGACCTGTGAAGTTGCTGAAATTAGCCACCTGGTGTTTTGTGGAGTTGGTCTTGGCAGTGCCTGAGTTATTAAAAAGAAAATAATAACTAGTGATCCTGTTCAATAAAAACATGTAGTTATTATACTAGATATCTTATTATGTAGAACATTAGCGATATAGACAATCAAAGACAAAAAGAAAATCTATTTATATCCAGCTAGCCGTAGTCAACTGGAGAGACAGCAGCAGTCATCTCTGGTTAGGCTGAAAGATGTTAGAAGAAACATGAAAGGAGATTATGCGAGTCAAGCTTATTTAGTTAGTTAGGGAATACTAAATGGCTTTGATGGCATTGGCCTAAAGGATACAGAAACTGCACTAAAATCCACTTTTCCAATTCATAGGTGAAAGCTAATGGAATTTTTGTCTCACTGTCAATACAACAACTTACTGCCTAGAGAAAGCTAAATAATTTCCAAGTTGTTTCTGTAAAACAAAAAAAAATATTGCTACATCACTAATTTGTATATTTTTTTTGTCCTTGCAATGGTTTGCACTAAGCTGATCTAATTGTAATGAAAACTTTTTAGAATGTTTCTTTGTGTGTTTCATACTTGTGTGTGATGATGAGAATATTTTGAAATTATTTCTCAGGTTTTCATATAATGAAAGTAATTAGATCTTGTAAAATTTATCACAGAACCTTTAGTGTCTCTCTTCCTCTCTAATACTTCTATATACACCTTATAGTCTCCAGGAAGCTCTTGACCATTTTAATAAGCTATTAGTAAGATAATACAGATCCCCTTTTGGTTGTAAAAGTGGTTTTAGTAATTTGCAGTAGGTAAGTGTTCTTTAGAAGTAAGTTATGGTGCGATTTGTTTGAAATTTCCTTTTACAAACAGCAGACCCGACTGCAAAAAATGATTCTATCATGATTAATGTTCTTGTATTAAAAAGCATGGTTCTTTGTGCTAATGGAGAAATTGTCCTGCACTCAGTATACTGAGATTTGGTAATCTTTCACCTCATTGGTATGTTAGTGAAATCAAAGCTACAGCTTCAGCTGAATTGGTAAGTAATTAGATGAGGTATACAATGTTCCCTGACCCTTTTTTGTTTTTAAAAATATTACTCCATAAAAATTTACTTCTCCATTTTTGCCTTTTTATTGCTGTCCTAGTCATAGCTAAATCTATGGTTGCTTGTCTTACCAGAATGAAAAATCACTCGGCAGCTCAAATGGGTGACTTTCATTGATAGGAACAAAGGCCCTTGTTCGCTCAAGTACTTGTAACAGATTTCTTTTATGCTTCAGGGGGAGCTTTGGGTATGCAAGAGGCATAAAGCTGATTTCTAAATGCGCCATACTCGCCATACTTCATACTTGAAAAATGTATGTCTTTGAAGAGGTCTTCTGCCAAGAGCTTTTTGTGAACTTCAGTGTGGTACTGTGGGACTTGCACTGTGCATAACTTCTTGCTTGACATGTTAAATGGGTACGTCTGTGCTGCACAATGAAGGGTTGTGTTGAGAGCGATCTATACCAGCTCAGATAAAGAGAGCAGTATGTGTTCATAAGTAGTGTATGCAGGAAGGACAGCCATGCTGGTAAAGCAATCAGCCCTAATAAGAAAAGTGTACTATGTCATGAAGTGATGGTGTCTCTTTGTGACATAGTGATAGTATATCTTCATTATGTGATAGCATTATATATTTGCATTGCAAATATCAGACACAGGATTTTCTGTCTTCAATGTGTATTGTATTGTGTATAGTATTGGAGCTTACTGCGCTACAAACTTGTTCTGTCATAACTGTATTCTAACACATTTGGGTTAAAAGCTGCCTATAGACCAACATCCTCACTCTTCAGTTCAGTTTAGCACACTCATCTTTTTTTTTTTTTTCTTTTCAGAGTAGAATATGTAGAATGCAGCTACAAGATAGTAAGACACAGTTCTACAAAGCAGTGAAAAAAGATGACGTGAGGAACTTTTTCTTGTTCACTGACAGTAACGCTCCTAAGTTTTGAAAGGTTAACAATGGTCACAGCAACCAGAACCTGTATTTTGCACATTATCTGAAAAATTATATCCTTTGGCACTTCCAGCACTGTAATATAATACTGGTTCAACATGCTCTCTACAACACCTTATAAGTCATCAGTTCTTGAAGACTTTTTGATCACTTGCTGAATTGTAGCCTCACTTCTTAGCTAAAGTCCTATTTCCTAGTCTACTTAGCCATGCTGAGGAGAAAGTTCATAGAGCAAAATAAAACAGAGAGGTGTCAATGTAAGGCAGATCTCACCAGTGCAGCTTGAGAGGACTTATTAGCTGATAGCTGGATGGGTGTCCGGATACATCCTGATGCCATATCGAGCTGAGACCCAGGTAAGAAACATCCTCCACCCTCTTATCTTCTGCGTCCACTCTTGATTTCCACTGGAAGGAAAGCAGCTTGCCAGCAAGGGTAGACCTCTAAGTGCTGTAGGCAACTGGCATATCTGGGACTGTGGTTTAGTCTCCAGAATGTACTTGCCTTGTGATTTAGACACAAACGTAGGTACCAACATAGCTATTAAAGCAATAATTGAAGCTGTAACCACATTTGACTAGTAATTACTTGTCCTGTGTGGGTATGAAATACATGCAAGGTTCTCAGCCAAGAGGGTTCAGAGAATATGCCAAAAACAGGACATTCAGAGACATTCTTTTGGGTCTTAAAAGCGGAACTGCATCCTAGTTTGCAGTTTATGAGAAACTTGAAAATATTGGTAGGAAATTTAATCCATAACTACATAATAGAAGGCACTCTGTAAGCCACAAGTCCTGCTTTCCCTCAGCTATATCTGCTCCATTTGTCTCCTGAACAACTAAGCCTAACAAGTTTAGTAAATCTGTAGTAGCTGGTCAGAACAGGATAGTTTGGTTAGGTTGCTGGTAGGTGATGAAGTGTTGTGTGTGAGGGAGGAACTTTTTTTTTCTTTTTCCTTCTGCAGGGGAGAAAAATGTATATGTATATAAAGACGTAGCTGATACCAGAAATACAAGGCAGGGCAACCATAGTCTGAGAAGGCACAATTAGTAATCTAATTGCACCACAGTAGCAATAATTCTTATAATTACTTTTATTTACATAAATTTAATTCTGCACTAAATGCTGTAATTAATGTTATGGACACATTGTGATTTGTGGCTTGTGAAGTGAAAGATGGTTTAAATAGAGCTTTCCCTTTGCACAGTGAACAGCAACTTCCTTTTTCAGACTAAGAAATGCTGTAGGTTTATACTTTAAATATCAACAATCAATTTCTTTCACAAACTCAGCCAAGGATGGGAGCATATGGAAGGCACTTGCTTCTCTGGGCACTGTTTAGCATTCACTGAGAGCAAAAGTTCTGCTCAACTAATCATCTGAAGTCCAACTGATCACTGTGTAAACAGGAGTCATAATGTGAAGTCTCCAGCAGTGGGTATGAGGACGGGAAGAGGAAATGTCAATATGGGAAGGGAATGTGTTTCTGTTGTTGGGGGAATTAGGAAGGAGTTGCAACTCTTTACTGAAAACTGGAGGCTGCCAGACGGTGGATCTTGAAGCAACTGGTGAAAAACTAAACAATGAAGAGAAGTAAAGGCTTGGGCTGGCAGTGCTGCTGCTGAGAAGATGGAAGTACTTAAGGGTCTGCTGGAAGATTTGGGAATAGGTATACTGCGAAGGCAGAGTTGGGTGATGTGGGGGATGGATGATGTCTTGGGAGAAGAAAAATGGAAAAATGCTGATGTTTTATCTAGACTGGAAAAGGGCAAGTAGAATAGGTGAGTGGCTACAGTCTGTCATGGCTACCCTCTGATTTCTGATAACCCTGCATGGATCTGGAGCACGTGCTGTGAAGTAGCATAAAAGATCCCCTGTAGCATGGCAAAGGTACAGGCTGGGGCACAGGGGAGACTTAGCAAGTTGTAATACATCAGCGAGGTGAGGTTTTTACATATGCTGTAGTACGTTGTTGCAAATGTGAACAACACATTGACAAAAGAGACCCCCGTTGGTGTGGACTCAAGGATAGGCCGAGGCCGTGCCCCTGCCCAGGTGCAGGACATGAAGCCATTAGCTGTAGTAATTAACTTCACAACTTCTCTCAGCTGGGTTCAGGTGGTAAACAGGGTTGAGGGAGGCTTCTACAGGGACAGAAAACAACCCTCTTTAAAAACTTTATATAAAACTGATGAAGATGTGCTATAAATGAATTAAAGAAGCCCTCTAAGGGTGTTTATAACAGAACAGATGGTTCCTTCTGGGCCTTACTGGCATCTTACTGCCACTCTTACTTCTGCTGGCATTAAACATGAGTCAAAGAGGGAATTTGGTACCTGAAGGCTTGGAAGCAAAATGCCTGGCTTTGAAGAGGGGTTTGCTGAAGGCTGTGAGACACTAAGAAGCTTTGGAGAGGAGGTTGAACCTCTTTGGACTTCTGTGTAAATTTGAGCTGAGGAGGAGGTAAGAGGGGTGGTGTTATTGGGAACGGGGAGCTGGGGAAGCTGAGGAGCCTCTACCACTGTGGGTGCTATGGTGCTGTGTTGCTTTTTTTCTGCTTCTCTGAATCGGCATTGGGTGCTGCTGCTGTTTCTGAAGTGCTGAGCATGCTGGCCAGAGAGCTGTGCTCCAATGCAGTGTGTGGAAAACCCAAGGGAAGCATGAGGCAAAGGGACTGCGGTGGCAGGTTTCTCCAGGAGCAAGTACGCTGTAGTGGTAGCAGCAGAATGGAGTGCTTCTGAGGGAATCCTGTTACAAAGTCTGTATAGAATATTGTTCTGAATTATTGCCAAAAGATCTGGCAGTTACATAATTGCTGTGGGGTATAATTTGTGGCCACCATAAAAATGATGGAGGGAGAAGTAGCTGCAGGTCACTTGTCCAGCTGTGTATCAAGGTATAGCTGAATGCAAGATGATGTTGGGTCCTTGAGCCCAAGTCTGTTGCCCTACTTGCTATAACTGTGTCTGCGTCCCAGAGAGAACATGGACTCAGCAGAACATGGACTGTGTGCGTGTAACACAAGGTGCTTGCCCCTTGAGCTGTCTCAGGAATAGGGTAAGTGAAATAGAGGGGTTGATATGCTGATCTGTCTGGTCTAATTAAAAGCAATTTGTTTATAGTTTGTGATTTATCTTTGTTTAGCTGTTGGGGCTTCTTATTTTTAAGAGTGTGTGATCTGTGAGAACTGTTAATGAGTTCCTTTGGTTGCTTTCATCTGAACGTAAAAAGTGTGATGAAGATGTCCTTCTTTCTCTTCTAAATGGTACTGTCCTGTTAAGTGTCCAGGCTGTTGAGTACTTTTTATATTATTTTGTTTTATTGCTGTTGTAGTGAAGGTGATAACCTTTGAGCTGCTGAGTGCTTTCTGTGGGAAATTGAACCACTGGAGGCTGCAGATATTCAAGAGTGTCCCTTTTACTGCTAGTGTGTTTGCTTAATTTTAATGGATATGAATGTACCTTCTCAGAGAGAGGTTTAGGAACCAACTTTTATCACTTCCCCTCTGCTCACTGTTGGGTGAGGGGGAATGGCAAATCAGTGAAAACTAATTTAAAAAGAGGATGAATAGTAAGGAAGATACTGTGTTTAAGATGGGAGAAGCAAGGACTATTAAGAGCTCACTGCTTGTGTTTTTTACTTATAAACTGAAAATTTCCTATATGCCAGGAGTGGTATAAGCGAAATTCATAAACACGACCATGTTATAGCGACTATTACACAGAAAATAATAAGTAACATTTAAATCTAATGGTTTCATATGCTTTCTGTTTTCTCCTGTGGAAAATAAGAGGTCAAGGAGGAGTAAGACCCTGTAACTTACTGACACTGCAGGTAAAGAAACTGTTAGCTTGGCTTGTAGTAATTCCTGAATGGAAGCATGGCTACAGAGATGCCCAAGTTCCCTGTGTCTGCAACAGCATGTGGCTCTCACAAGACTGACTGTATTCATGTGGTAATGCGGCCAGTGTCTGGTTAGATGTGGTATGAGTCCATTAGAACTTGGCTATGCTACTCCTCAAGTCACATTGGTGAGTCCACGTGACAGCATGTAATCCTGCTTGCATGTTTGTTCACTTTTAGACAAAGGCAACGTGAGGTTTTTGAGTTGGTTCTGAGTTTAGCTGCTGCTGTGATGTCACTTTAGATCTACCTTCTTCTTTCTTTCCCGCTGCCTCCCTGAGATGGCAATAATGGTTCATCTTGTCTGTCAGTTTAGAGTATTGCTAATTGCAAGCTGTTAATGTTTGTGAAACACTTAGGAAATGAACAGCCATCTTGGGTGAGATCAAATTGCCACTCTGTTATTACCACAGAAATAAAAGCACATCAGTGTCAACTTGCCTCAGATCCACTTTTGACCCCAGGCCTGACAACACTGAGGCCTGTGCCTGGGGGGGCACTTTGTGACTTATATAGTGGCAGCAGAGCTACTTGCTGTCTATTTTTGAAGAAATACACAAGTCAAGGAAGAGCATTTCAAACCTTGGAGGTAAAACACTGCTTTGCTCCTGTATTACTTCTTGGCAGGCAAGTTGCAAGGTAGTTTCTCGGAATTTAAGAAAAAAAAGAAAAAGTTGAGCGCTTTGTTACTAGGCTTGGGAATAGCAAAACAATGTGCAATGTGCTGGAAGCCAACAGGGAGAAGCGTGTGAGTGGTAGTAAGAAAAGAAGTTCCTATAAAGGATACCAAGTGCGATCATAGTCCTGCCTCTCTGTATTTCTGCTAGTAAGTGTTAAAAGCTGTCTGTTGAAATTCATAAATCTGACTTCTTATAGCTACACCAGACAGGAGCTTCGCCTCCATAGATGTGGCATGGTTCTGCTAGTCAGAACCCGATGTTTGCTACTTCAGTGAGCAGTCCTAGCTAAATCCTGGGTCTTTCCACAGGAGCTGGATTTAGCATGGCTGGCTGCTGCTATTAACATTAATTTGTCTGACAAACTAACTAGAAGTGTCTTTTCTAGTTCCAAACACTAAGATCCAAGATGACAAGGTGGCAACTATCTCATCACGTAAATGAAATGCTTAGCTTTGGCTGAATTTTTAAGCTCTCAGTTCTTTCAAAGACTGTAAAAAGAACATAGAAACTCTCTTAACATGAATGGACAAATGCAGGAGTCCTAACTGGCTTTGCAAAATTGGAAGGATGTCCAGTCTTTCTAGGCCCATGTCCAGAGTGATGATTTGGTCCATATCATGGTCGGGATAAATAAGCTGATGTTCCTTTTTAGCAAGGAACTATATTTCATAGGTGAATCCATGAATCCAGTGAAGTAAAAAATCTCCTTTCATCAAAAATACACAGACTTAAATTGAAGGCTGGGATTAATGTAATTCCTGTATTTGTAAGAATATATCTGGCGTATCTTCCACAGCAATTTCTGTTGGCTTCCTTAACACCTGTGCTTCATAGAATATACCAGACCTTGGTTGTGTCCTTTCTAGTTAAAGAAAGTTGGACGTCCAGCCTTTATGAGTGGCTGTTGATGTCTGCAGATTGAGATGATGGAGCTAGCCAGGCCTTTGGCAACAGAACCTGCATGCGTGGGCTGCAGGTCAGAGCAGCTTTTAGGTAATGAGCCAAGATACTAAACGCCAGAGGAATTGCAGGTGTGGGGGAAATGATTGCTGAGTCACACAGCAGTGGATAGGGGAGGAAGGGCTGAACATGGCTTTTAAGCTGTGGAATAAACCAGAAAGCTCAGATCCCAGCAAAGATCTGTGTGCTGGGATATTTGTGATAAAGGACCTGGAAAGGCAGTCTGGACTGAAACAGAGCAGACAACATTAGACCATGGTGCTCCCAGCTGAGAGCTTAAACTTGCTTAAAGTCTGTAGCAAGTGATTTTAGAGACAGTGAGTTGGAGAAACAATTTGGAGTCTGGCAGACACCAGAGGCTTAAAGCAGAGATAGATTGGACTGCTAGTTTGTTGATGGTTGTTTAGGCTTTTTTCTGGGTAAGAAATGACAACTCCTCCTGTCTTGCCTCGGTAACTGGGTGCAATTGTGCTTTCCTATGGAAGGAACTGATGATATGTTCAAGATCAGCCGTATTACATCAATTTTGTACTTAAGCCTGAAAAAAAATACTGCAGCCTTCCTTTTCTTACCTTTTAAAAAAGCTCCTGAAGCTGTACTGAACATTTACAAAATAAATGGGAGCAGAGAAAACTGGAATGGGCAGTCTCTTGCTGTAGATGTACGTATTGTAACTTCACATGTGGGTATCCTCGAGCTGCTAATGTCGCTTGCCCCTTTGGTAAATTAAATTAGGTTTTTCTTAACTATTGGTTTCTTCCCTTTTATTGGCAACTGTTTGATCTCAATGTTGGTGCAAAAAGTTTTGGTGAACTGAATAGTGTCGTACTTGCCCTGTTTATTCTTAAAATTGAATCATGTACTTTTTGCTTGAAATTAAGATTTGAAAACTTCATCTACCATGGCAATAGTTGTGTCAGGAAACAGTACCATGTGCTATAACTTCTTGGTGCCAGCTGAAGCTCTTGAAGTTCTTGTTTGTGGTATGGGCAGTAAAAAATGGAATCTACAGAAGCCCAAGACCTGAGCTTAGTTGACTGAAACTACTGGAACATCTTAGGGCTTTCTTCTATTTAAGATGTCTTTCCCAAAGCCCTTCCTGGATAGGATCATTCACACATTCTTCTCAAAAACTGAGTTGTTCTTCTGAAAGACAGGTCCTGTGTTAGTGTTCCCTTTAACGCAGTAACGAGAAGGAAAGAAAGGAAACACAAATTTTCTTTATGATGGCAAACTAATAAATATAACTGTTAGAATTCTCTTGATAAACTTGGACTGATTCTATTAAGGTAAAAATTCCTTGCTCATGAGACACTGTCTAGCTCAATAATATGGGAAATAAAGTACAATATAGAGGATTATTTTTTCCTCCCACAGTTGGCCATTTAGTTGTGGTTTCCAAGGAATGTCAAGAGGAAGGGAGCTATTGTCAACTGTGGTTGAAGCCTTTCTGATCTTGCTAGCTGGTACAACAATTGGAGGAATTAGTTTCCTAGCCCTGAACTCCTTTTTCTTTGCAATTTTCTCATCTTTGCTACCAACAAAGAATGATGCTTGTCTGTGTTACAGATCACCTACTTCTTTTGTAATTTCTGTAATGTTTTGATTGCCTTTAATGCTGCTGGCAACTCAGCTGATGATTTCATGGGAGAATTGCCACGGAAATACCTGGTTCATGTCTGAAATGTCTGCTCATTTTGGATTTCCATATGAGAAATTTTACAGAAAAGTAACACTGATTATGCAATTATGCGTAACATATGGGTTGAGGAGAGAGAGCTCCTCACTTGGCTTAAATCCATCTTGGTCTCAAAGCTGCTCTGAAGCTTTGTGCTGCATCCCTCCCATAAATACTGCCTGTATTGGAGAAGAGTGACACCTTGCTCTCAACTGCATTACCCCAATTCTTAGTCATAAGCGTGTGTTCATAAACTGAGGCTGAGGGATTTTGTGAGTGATCTTTACCAGTGATCTTTACTCCTCTTGTTGGACTGCTTTCTCCATGGGGCCACTTTCATTCTTCCCTTGGCAGATTCCATCTATTGTGACTTTCTCCCTCCCTTGAAAAGAACAATCACACACAGAAATAGAAATTAAGTTTCTTCACTTGTATGATGAAAAATACCTTTTGGAAATAACTGGAAATGGATTTGTTGTCATAAGTTGCACCGCTTTAAAGAATTTTGAGCAGGGAATTTGCCAGCAACTAAAACAGTGGCTAGATGTGTCTGGGAAAATAGCTTTTCATTGGTAGACTGCAGATGTCTGATGTATACGTACTGGCTGTTCCTTGTGTTTGGTAACAATTCTCCCCTCTGTTTTAAGAGAATTAACAACAATAGATAGACACTATCTACAGAGCTTGGAAGGTGCTGTAGGTTATTCTAAAAAAAAACCAAGTTATTGGGTTGTCAGATGCTGTCCTTGCTTGAGCTGGAACAGAACTGATTCTGTTGGGTGATTTTACTTTTCAGCTCCATCCCTTCTTCACTTTCTGAAGTTAATGGTATATTTTATTTAGTCAGTATCTGTTTCTGGAAATGATAATGTTTGATGTTTACAGTTGCTACCAAGGATCGTTATGCCGAAAGGCTCTTGCTTTTGCTTGCTCATATGGAAGCCATGCTCCCTGCTAAATCTTGTGTACCACATTCAAGTTCTCTTCTTCAATGCCTGACATCTGAGGAGGACTCTGTTCTGCCTGCAATCCCGATCTGTGCATTCCTGAATCCAGTTCCCATCTGCTGCTGAGTCCAGTCTGGGTCTTCCTCCGTGCTTGCTCCACAGCCTCAGGGGTGATGGTGATGTGATTGCTATTGGGAGGTGTGTGGATGTGGTGTGTGTTGGGTTTGGTATTGGTTTTGTATATATTTCATTTTACTGTTATTATTTTCATTAAAGCTGTTTTAGTTTTCTTTTCCAACCCATAAGTCCCTCTCCCTTATTCCCTTTCCCTTTTTGGAAGGTAGAGAGGTTAATAGAGAGCATCTGTCATTTGTCTAGAGGCTGGCACAGCCCTAACCCTTGACAGATACTTAGCAGTTGTTAATTGCATCACTTCCTGTCTCAGTGTAGCTATACTGCTCTAATAAGGTTCCTGCTGCACAAAACCTATGCTTGTTTATGGCTTATATAATTACACTTTGACTTTAAATTGTAGCAAACCAATTGCTACTGGTCAGCTGCTTGCTTAAATGGAAAAAATTACCCCACAGTCCAGGGCAGATCTTGCAGGCATCTGTTACAGACGCCCAAACCAAGACAATGAGACCA